>JAECUM010002066.1:0-160137 GCA_016617855.1 Megalonaias nervosa
TAACAAATTCTGTACATGTATCTGTACGAATTAGTTTTTTTAAATGCAGCTTTAACAACTTTCGTCATATCGCTATGGTGTCTGCAGTGTGGCAGTTTATTGTGATGTCTAGCATTGGGGCTTCATCCAGCAGACATGTAGCATCATGTCTCACTCTTGTCAAATTATCCTGACACCAGGCCAACCAGTCCTATCACTAACATAATGCTCAATGCCAAGTGAGGTTTCTGCTAGTACCATTTTTATAAGTCTTTGGTATGACTCTGCTACAGTTTCAGCCCACAATCTCTTGCAAATGAGGCAGACATTCTTACCACTTAGGCCACTGGAGTAGTCCAAATCCTGTACATAATTATTGTGTACTGAAATTGTATTTTGTTGATGGAATGCTGAATGAATTAATTTCAAAGAATGTTTGTTGTAGTTTTACTTTGCCTTTTGGAATGTTGTGTTTTGTTTTTGGGGGGGTTCACATTTATTAGGACTGCTTGTAGTCAGCATGCCAGACTTGCATCTGAATGGCGCAAGTTTAAATCCTTTAAATCCTTTAAATCAGATCAACATGGGTTGGCTACTATAAACGCCAAACGAAAACTCCATCTATCTGTCATTATCTTGATTTCTGCAACATGACTTGACTGTTGATTTTTTTTTATTGTAACCAAATATGGTATGCAGCTTTATGTTGATGAAAGAGTTTGATTTCCAGCTAAGTCATCATATGAAGGAGTTATGGCCCCTGGTTGTCAGATGTCCTGCCTTTAGTTACCACAGCATAACTTACCAAGGTTTCTTGGATCTCAGCCAAATTTAATATGTGCCTTTATTTGATAAGACCCTGCAAGCATAAAAAAAAAACAGTTAAGATTTCTTGGTCATAATGTTATTGATGTCTATTGACAGGATAGTAAAAAAATATTTCTTGTATTTCCATTCCACTGAATTAACTAAATTATTTCTCTTGTAAAGTCCAGTAATTGCAAGCCTTGCATAAAGAATGGCCATATTGTCCAGAAGGTTGTGAACTTGATTCTTACCCTCAACACAGCCTGGATTGGCTACTTTTGTGTGTCCTTGGTCATGGCACTTTGCTCAGTTGGCTTCCACATGGTATAATTTTTTTAGTGTACCACAAAAATCCAACCATACTTACCATGTATAGTGCATATCCAACTAGAAGCGGCCTAGATCCAGGTCTTTTGTCACATAATATGGTAGCAAATTAATGACCGTGTTGTTAGCTGGAAATCATAAAATAGATATAATAGGGCATACCTTGATCTGTTGTGTTGGCACATTATTCAGTGACAGATCCAGGTCTGTGCGCTTTGCTGTTTTATGGGTTATATATAAGCACATACAGTATCCGTCTAATCATGTGTAGAATTCAGCAGTGACAGATCTACATGGTTGGGTATGGGTTATGCATAAACAGTTAACAGTATCTGTATAGAATTCAGCAATGACAGATCTACATGGTTGGGTATGGGTTATGCATAAACAGTTACAGTATCTGTATAGAATTCAGCAATGACAGATCTACATGGTCGGGTATGGGTTATGCATAAACAGTCACAGTATCTGTATAGAATTCAGCAATGACAGATCTGCATGGTTGGGTATGGGTTATGCGTAAGTTAAGGTATCAGTATAGAATTCAGCAGTGACAGATCTACATGGTTGGGTATGGGTTATACATAAGCAGATACATTATCTGTCTAATCATGTGGAGAATTCAGCAGTGACAGATGTAGGTTTGTGCATTTAACTGTTTGATGGGTTATACATAAGCGTCATATCTAATCACAGATAGAATTCAGCAATGAGATCAAACCAGATAAATTTACATCCACATTGCTTCAGAGAAGCAGTTGCCTGGATGGTGGAACATGATTACATTTATTTGGGGCTTACTGTCCATATAAAGCATTACTTGTTATTTTACTGCAAACTATTATAACATCAAATGCTGGAACTTGATAAACGGAAACTGTTTTTTTTTTTGTTTTTTTTACAGTAGCAAGTGCACAGTCATTTTATTATATTGTTGTAGAATCATTGTTTTACCACTTATATACCAGCCTTGAATCAGCGGCATTGGTTCAGTTCATCTGTAAGTTTTGATTGAGATTTTAAACTAATTTTATCTGGAAGGTTTGACTATTCTGAATTAAGTTTGGAAGTTTTGAGTAGAATGTTAGAGACATTAAATATTGCTTAAGTTTAGACTTCTTTAATAGTGAAAAGATTTTCTTATAATTGGACACTTACAGCATGAAAAGGTCTTTCTAATTCTTTGTTTTGTTGAACATTTTTGTATACCTTAGTTTTTTGTACATGATTATGTTGGCAAATGGTAATATAACTTACAGTTTTCATATTCTTTGTGTACTTTATGAAAAGTTGAGAAAATGGCTCTAATATTTATTTTAAGTTAGTTACCCTTGTCAGTCTATATTTAAATTTGGGAGTGCCTGTATTCAGTAAATTTTACAAGGTTTCAATTTCGGAGGTGCCAGCTTTAGAGGTTTCAGCATTTAGAGATTGACTATTACTATTTTTGTGGTGCTTAAAGTGATGATAACTATATGACTACATGATAATACATTACTTCATTCTCAATACATATAGCTTGAAAAATAAGCTACTGGTATTTGCCGTGATTCTTTATAGTTAATCCTTCGGCCTACTCCTCATGTTAATGTATTCAAAACAATGGCGTCCAAGTTTCCTGTCAGCACACTATCATGATAATATATATTCCACTGCATGTTCAATAATGTAGGCAAAGAATGATATTATTTGAAGGATAATGAAGGTTCATTTGTTCTTTATTGAAATGTCATGGATAGTTACTGTCATTCGTTATAAGGTGTCAAGTTCCAGCATACAAAGCATTCTAACAGAAAGCACGTTTCCAGATTTCCGGTCAGTTGAAATGATGGCTAGGACAGTATATCTGATTTCATACTGATATGACTAATACTAAAAAGGGTATCAATGAGATCACTTTCATATTCATGTTTCAGTACTCATAAATGTGAGAGAAAATAATATGAACATTTGCAGCCTATATTTCATGTTTTATAAGTTTAGAAATGTCATCATTCTCATTGACCTGGGTACATTCATGTAGAATCTACAATGATCAGAAGTTGTGGAGTGGTTTACAAACTTGAAATGATGATTTTTCAAAATATAATGCTGATCATTGAATGTCCCATTGTTCATCCTTTCAGGTTGTATGTAATTTGCTTCAAAGAAATTAATCAACTTGATAACATTGTATAATCCATGGTACACCCAATGCGCAACAATTTTGGTTATTTCCTAGCGATGCCATAATTTGATTTGAATACTGCAAGAAAAGAATTCACAGGAAAAAGGTCAAATAAATGATCCACTGAAACAGATATTTGAAATCGTTGCTACATTTTTACACAGTTTTTTTTTGATTTTGCTGGAAATTTCTCCAATTTGGGAGCTACCTATATTAAAGGAAATCTTAAAAAGTTCAAATGGAAAGGTGCCAAATTTGGATCAGCCTCTAAATTAGAAATAAAATAGTAGCTGCTTTGGCAATTTACTTCACTCTTGGAGCTTTGGAGAATTTTGCCAACTTTTGCTACTGGTTGTCAGTATTGAGTAGAAGGGAAACATTTAGATGTTATCTGAAGGATTTACTTAAAGAAGATAAGTACAGTGGTAGAGACTGTTTAACTTAAATGAAATACAGCTGCGTTTTAGAACAGATGGAATTTTAGTTGGGGCACATGTTCAATTTTGACTGTTTTTATAATGGGGGAAGGGGAACTTGGTAGGTCATTGTACTGCATCTGCATGTGAAACAGACATGTGAATCAGGCAAGCTGAGTTTCTTTGTCTAGTTGTCCCAGATTTATGATCATTACAGAGGCATATTATAGTGCATTTTTTATGAACCTCTTATCTTGATGTAACTTCATTACCACACTGCAGAAAGGAAGGCTGGTGTGTCAGTTACGGAATTATTGGTGATAACAAGTCTCGTTCATGTTTCTGCTTTGAAACAGTGATTCTCCCAATGCATGGAATAAAACTGTAAAACTTCTTTTCCATACATTGAAATTGCAGATTACATGTTGCAGTTGGTATTCCCAATTCATTCTCAGTTACATTATTCATTTGTGCAAAAGAAGCAATGAAGTCAAGTACAGCTAACATCAGTCACTGTATGCATGTTTTCACCTGAATTACTCGCTAAGTCACAGTATGAAGTTTGTCCTTGTTAGAGACCCTCAGAAACTTAAAAGTAGCCATAGAATTTAAGAAATTATTAGGCCTGCACTAATTAGAATTTATGAAGTAGAAGTACTTTTTGATTGTAGTCTTTCACATTGTATACAGTATACTTTGAACATTCTGACTTGGCTGATAGACTTCAAATAATTTTGTCTTGTTGATAATTGTAAATTTCTGTAATTTCATTACATTACTCAAAGTCTGAATGATGATTTTGTGGTCATTTTAGTCCATCAGAATAAATAACTATGTTTTCATCTCTTTCTTTGAGCAAACAAAGTATTTCATTGAATTTCTCATAATCAGTTGGGGTTTTTTTACCAGGTAATTCGACAACAGTTAACAGACATTTACCAAACAGTTTGTTTTGCACTTTACCAAGACGTGTCTATTGGGGCCATTTTCTTTCATATTAATAAAACTCTCAACAGAGTTTGGCATAAAAGGTTGCTGTCAAAACTAAAATGTATTGGTGTTCATTGAAACTTGTTTTCATGGTTTGAAAATTACTTGCTGTCAGGAAAGCAGCAAGTTTTTATAAATTCTAAATTCTCAGATGTTCTTTGCATCAGTGCTGGTGTCCTGCAGGGGTCCATTTTGGACCATTATTATTTATAATTTTCATCAGTGATATGGAGAACATAGAATCATAGAATAGACATTGTGCTGATGATTTAGTATTATATATGATGGTAGATAATCAGATCTTAGCTGATGAAGTTTTAAACTCTGATAATGAAAAGGTAAATGACTGGTCCAGACACTGGCTATTTACATTTAATTCAGATAAGACTGAATTAGTGGTAATATTACAAAAACAGTTCCAACCAAAACAACTATCCTATATATGGCTGAAACAAACATACAAGGGGGTTTACTCAGAACAAACGTTTGGGCGTTATCTTTGTTCATGATATCATATGGCAAGTGTATATTAAATATACTTCTGATAAAGTCTGGGAGAAATGAAACCATTAAAATAAATTTTAATTTCAAGCGGGATTGTTAGAAAAAATATACAAGTCTTATAGTTTAAAAGTTTTGATTATGCTGATCACATTTTGGACAGTAGCAGGAGAAAGAGTTCTAGAAATTCATTATTTAATTCGTTGTAACCATGACTGTTTAAGAGAGTCTTTAGACAAAGTGCAGATTGTTCTAAAACAAGACTGCTCTGCATGACCATTACTACCACTGACCTTTATTTAAATCTTTCAAGCCATGACTGTTTATGAGAGTACTTGTGCTATAAAAATAAAACCACAAACAGTAGTTGTCCGGCTACTGGTTCCTAAAATCTATATGTGAAGCAGGTAGCCGTTCAATGCTACAGACCAAAAACCAGGCTAAAGTACATATTACTAACTGCCATTATAGTGTCGAAGTCCTGTAAATCCCCGTTATGATTAATCATTGCTTCTTTAATAAGAGCTGCCACAGATGTGCATTGTCAATTCAAAGGTTTGTATTGCTTATTTATCTTTTGTGAGAAATTGCAAAACCCCAATAATGCCCTAATGAGAACTCATTTGAAAGGGCTTCATTATAGTGGTTGAGTATGTCGTTTGTCTTTGGAGTCAATTCATAATGCCTGGGGTGAATGAGGTCTTCGCCCTCGTCATTTATAAGTGAGTATTGTTTTCCAGATTTGATTGTCGCCGTAAAGGGTTCATGTTTGTTGAGTTTTTGATGTTACCATTATTGAAACCCACACCAAGTCATCTGTTTACTGTAGTGCAGGCCTGTTACACCCTTTCTTTACTGAGTAAAATATTTTTATGTCATCTGTGAATTAAGTGTTTTGGTTTTGTCTTTAAAATAATGTATTTTGTTTCTGGATGGGTTGATTCTGTCTTTTGTTTGTATTCATTGGTACATATATATTCCATATTCCATATCAGTAAGAAATGAGTCTTCATTGCATAATTTCAAAGCCTGCATAAATCAAGAGAAAGAAATCACCCCTTGCAACTGTTACGTTGGTGATCAAACATAACAGGTTATGCATTCTAGGTTAAGAACAAAGTGTAGTACTTCATTAGGATGAATTAAAGATTTAATAAGTTGAGTGTGCTGAACCCCCCAAATCCTCCATTTGTACTTGTATTTGACAAAGTTCCTGAAATAAGTATAACTTATAAGCTAATTTATTTGTGACCTTACTGTGCCTTTTGAAAATCTGCATTATACATCTCCCTGAATAGCTGGAAAGCAATGAGGTCAATACATATTGACCAAAGAATAAGTGACCTTGTGAGATGGCAAAGGAAACACTTTTTGGTTTATATTGACTAGAGGGTGGGGTGGGTATGTTGTGCTTGCAAATTTCATTGCTACATGAGAATTATGATCTTCTTGTGCCATACAAATATTTGATTATGGATTTAAAGTTAATACATTTAATAAATTGAAGACTTTTCATATGAATCACATCGACATGCAACTTACATATAAATCAGTAAAGTTGGAGTTGCCTCCCTCTCATTATTGAACCATGCATACCACCATAAATTAAGTAGCTAGAATTGCATACAGAAACAAATGAAGATGTCATTATGGTTGCACTTATAAATTGTTCAAGATTGATTTTAAATGTTGCCACTTTCCTGATAGCACATGGCAGTGATTATATTGATTGTTTTAAGACCACAGTTGGGATATAGCAGTTGCACTGTCCAGGAACAAAAAATCAGGATAGAGAAAAAATGCAGACTAAAAAAGAGGATACAATTCAAAGCTATGATTGTTTGTTTTTTTTTAGACCTTGCAAGTTATTTTTTTTAAATGTATCACTCACTGCCCACAGATTAGCCAAAGGCAAGCATTTAGGAGTCATCTGCTTTCTTTGATTTTAACAAGATATAGGGCTTGACTACATTTTTGATATTACTATGATGGCAGTGATGGTAGCAACATAATTTGTTAACGAACTTGTATCATTGTGGCCTTTAACATCTCAACAGTTAACATAAGTCACCTTAGCCATTAGGTTGTCATGAAAACACTTGAGAGCATTGCTGTGATAGTTGACTGATTCTTTTCATGTATAAATAGATCATGGGTTTTTGTGTTCATGATGATTACATCGAAAACCAATTAACACATGAATTTTACCAAGCAGAACTTTTTTAATTGGTAATAGTGTTGCCGCCATTATTTACAAACATTTTTGATTGATTGATATTTTGTCATACATTGCATTACTTATGGAGAAAATATATTCCTTACTAAAAATTCTACAAAATATGATATTTGTTAAAATGTGTTAATTTCATGACAGTGAAAAATTTCTATGCACTAACTGCTACTTCTGTGATAAGAAAAGTGATATATCAATCTGTCATATGCTTTTACAAAGAGAGCTTTTTTAAGAATGTTTATAACATACCAGTACTCCAGACAAGAGGTGTATCTTGGTAAACTATGAATTTTGAAAATGAAAATATAGCAAACTTTTAATTTGGAAACCAGATATGCTTCAAAAGATGTGTTATACCTTGTTGTCTTTTATTACGGTACTCATACACTCGCCATAATGTTGCACTCCATATTTAATGTTACACCGTGAACAGCTGATATTACTGTATTTGCTTAAATGCTAGGTTTAACTCTTGCTTCAAATGTCATATGCTCAGAAAATTGGTCTCCATTTGTAAAATTTCTGTCAGGGTAAAGAAAATAAAGTTGGATCTCAGGAATGTTTTACGCATACTTAAATACAGGTAAATGAATAGACAGATGATCATCAGACCTTGAAACAGCTTTTGATTACCCTAATTATAACCCATGTTCCTCTAGTCTTCCTTTCTTTTGAATAAACTTTTCTAATGACTGAGAGGACCACAGACCAGCAGGTAAGCAAATCGGAAGATTCTTCTTTCTCAAAGACATTGCAGTGTTCTATTCCTAATTTCTAGTTGTAAATTAGTATGTGGAGAGATGCACACTGATTTTACTTTCGATACAATATTACATTAAGAATCAAACTATATTTTCTTTTCTCTGCAGAGGTCATTATATTTTAAGGACAGAAGCCCATTATTTCTGTGTACCGTCACCAATATTGTGTAATAAGGGGGCTGCCACTGTTACAGGAAAAGATACCTCACTTGGAAATGCACATTTAACACAACTAGGCTTTCATGTATACCTTCCTTAGAAATGCCTGGACTCCCATTTAAACAGAGATGTTGATCCCTACCAGTGTAGAGTATGTAATTGGTATATCCAAACTAATTCTGTATCTTTCTGATTAATATTGCTACTTGAGGGCTTTGTTTCAGATTAGATGATTTCTGTTATCTGATAAAGAATACAGTTTATTTTGTGGTCAGATTGGTTAAAGTGTATAGACACTCAGTAGCAAACGCTTGGCTTGTTGGCATTATGAAACCGAAATATCCAGTTTTCTCTTTTTTGTCTTGTTAGTGTTCGCATATTGTCTGTTCAGTGTGGTTGTGGAGGAGTTGGATAGACGTGCGTGCACTTGTACAATTTTTTAAATTTATATTTAACCAAGCATTTCCTAAAAATGTGTCTGTTGTAGAGCTTAAAAGGCATATAATACTGTATGGGTGACAGAAAAATCAATGCTAAAAGTTATGAAAGTTCACTCTCTAATAAATTGCAGGATATATGTGGAAAACTAATGAAAAAATGTTACTACTTCAAGCCTACTTTTTGTTGTTTTGAGTTCAATTTTAGGCCATTTTGATGGTATCTCCTTATCTATATATATAAGGAGCAGCATAGGCAGCAGGCAAGGAGCAAGGCAGCATATATACATAAGGTTAGCAAGGAGAGTGTTGTTGGTTACATATAGATGCCACACATGTGTTGGACAGTTGTTGTTAGCCACACAAATGTATATATACATATATATATATATACACACACACACACACACACACACACACACACACATATACACATGAGGGTCAGTAGTCTTGACACTTTTTAAGAACTGTTCATCAGGAGAGGGAAGGAGAGAGAGGGAGAGGGGTGGGGGAAGGTGGGAGAGGGAGGGAGTGGAAGAAGAAAAAGGAAATAGGCCTAAATATGGAAATATGGATTTGAATAAGATACATAAAAAGGCAGATATATTTCCTAAAAGGGAAAAGAAAGTAGGCCCAAATGTGATGTCAACACTGTGGGAGTTTAATTTTTCTCCCAGTGATAATTTTCATTATCTCACTATGAAATATGTAATAAAAGTAAATATCATTTTATGTTTAAAAACTTGGATAAATCAATGTTTTGTGGATATCTATCGATCAGAAAGCAATTTGCGGAAATTAATCATAACCATTTGGACTAAAGGTGTTCTCCAAGGATCCATCCTTGTAATGTGGCGAATTTTGAAGACTTATTGAAACTTAAGGTTGAATAAATTGTGCATTGAAGTTATCATAGTCAAGCCAGAAAGGTCTTGAGAAAGTTCAGTGATATTTCTCTTATTTCATCTCTGGAACATAAAAGGGTCTATGTTTAAGCTTCAGTGGAATTGACCGAGTCATCGTAACGGTATAGTGACAGAGAGTACATTAGAATTACCGACCGTATCGGTTGGAGGAGACTTTATGTCAAATAATTGATCTTCAGAGGAAAGCTAATTGCAGCATATTTTAGGCTGTTAAAATCTGATGAAAGACATGATTATTTTGGGGGAAGGTTTAGGAACAGTTGTTTCCGATTGGTCAGAAAACATTTAGGCGTACACTTTGGGAGACTGAGAATTTATAGGAGCAACTTTAGACAAATTTCTTCAGTCCGAATTTTGCCTTGTGAGAAGACAAAAGGTCCGACTCCTTGGGAAACTTGAGAATAGTGTTTTCCCTTGTAGAAAGACCAGATAGCTGTCTTGAAAGGAAGACAGGCTATAGTGCTAGGACGCACGGTTTGTGTGGAAAGAAACAAAATTAAGGGAACAGTTTTATACCCTTCCGAGAAAAAAAGGAAACTGGATGGGTCAGTCAAAAGGGTGAAGTCTGCATCTAAGAGAGGTCGGAAGAATCAGGGTCAGGAAGGGGACCAAAGCGCACGCATTAGACGTGGAAAAACAAGACAAGAGGAGACAGACGTCAGGTGATGCTGTCAAGTGAGGAATTGTACTCTCTAATTCACCACTCGTAACATGATGTAAATTGAACACTACGACTAAATTCAATCAATGTAAATCTGTTGGATTGAAAAGTGAAATTTTGGTTATGTATTAATTGATTAAATTTATTTTTATTTATTGGTAAAGGGGGCTCGTAGTTGTTTATTTCTTTCAATAGCCTTGCTCAGTTATCTGTTAACGTTCCATCTATACGTCCACACTGGGCAATAACACTGTGGGAGGTCATTCCCTAGTTAACGATCACCAAATCAATTAAGGAGGCTTTAATGTTTTAAAGCCCCCCTGTTACAATCCTGAAATCTTATTTGTTATTTATGTTAATGATCTACTAATTATCTCAAAGAAGCTGAAGTAAATATGTATGTGGATGATACTGATTTTACTTTTCTGACAAAAATGTTGGTAAAAAAAGCTCTCTAATATCTGATTGGTTGAATGCAAAGAAACTAAGTCTTAACAACTTCCTGGGTCATGCTTTACACAGGAACCTAACTTTCATATAACAATTACAGAAAGTAATCAGCAGATTAAATAGATCTGTTAGAATTTTTGAAATGTTATTTTTTTCCATTTCAATCCTTCCTTGGAAAATCTTGTTTAATGCTCTTGTGGCTCTCAGTATCAATTAAGACTTTTGGGGGCCAGGGCATGGAATGACATCACACCTGCTGGACTATCTACTAGCAGTTTTAAAACTTTTATGTAAACATGTGTCCAGCATCTCTTAAGTCCAAGAGATTTATTTTAATTTATACCCAGCGATAGATTGTGTGTCATGTTTTAAGTGATCTTATTTGTAGTTTTGTGATGTAAATTTGGTATGTAATATTGTCAATATCCTTTTGTCTGTATTTATATCTTTGTTTTATGGATGCTGTATTTTAGTGTTGTATGTACCTTTATTTTCATATTATGCCTCCCTACCTATGTCCCCTCGGTTGTTGTAATTGTCTCCTTTTATTATGTACAGTATGCTCCTTTTGTCTGCACTGTTATCTAGTACGTATTTCCTATGGATCGTGTAACATTATGTGTAGCACTTGAAGGCAAAAGAAATGAAACGAGAATGTGCTGAAGACTCCGAAAATACAATTATGGAGAAAACTGAATTACAAAATGTTGGAGGGTACGTGAGTACGAAAGAGAAAGATATGACCGTTTCTTCAGAACACAATAAACTCTAAATAATGCCACAAAAATTGATTAAGGGACTGTGAAATAAAGACTACATTATATCATTTATATTTGTTTATAAGTTGAGTCAAACTGCAGACAACAAAGATCCTGATCTGTCATAGCTTAATACACCTGCAGATCATAGTTTGTTGTTTGTTCTACTGATTACTCCTAACAGACCCAAATCTGCCAGTGCATTATTTGACAACAGATCTGGATCTGTGTAGTTTGCAAGTTGGACTCGACTTATAAGCGAGTACAGATGGTAGTGTGCCTACTTCAAAGCCCTACATATGGGAGTCGTAACAGTGGTTCACATTAAAGTAAGATCACTTTGTAATGCGGTATGTTCCAGCAAGTCTTTTTTATAATTGTGCATAAAAGAAGGTAGTTAACAATGTGACAGTACATTATAATTGTTTCTGAACAGCCAGGAACTAAAATAAAGTGAAATAATTAAGTTGCAATTATGAATTAGCATTTGTTAAGTTCTGCAAGATCCATTACCATACTTGCATTGTAAATTGGGCAGTGGGATTATGAATGGTTTTATAGTGAGGTATCAGTGGGATTATGAATGGTTTTATAGTGAGGTATCAGTGGGATTATGAATGGTTTTATAGTGAGGTATCAGTGGGATTATGAATGGTTTTATAGTGAGGTATCAGAGCACTCATATGGCTTTTGCGACCACTTCTCTTGAGGCCTAAATTTGGACAAAGTCATGATGGACTCTTCTGAACCAACCTGAAGTTTATTTAATTAAATTTTGAAAATGTTGGTTATTTTATTTTTGCACAGAAGAGATTAAATTTTGTAGAATAGGTGTGTATGCGTGTAATTTAGATTTTTAATGGAGTTTAAAAACTTTTCAGTCGTTTCACTACAATGTGTGCAATGTGGCAGTTTATAGTGATATCTAGCACTGGGGCATCGTGCCGCAGATATGTAGCATGATATCCCACCCAGTCACATTATCCTGAGACCAGGCTGACCAGTCTTAACACTAACCTCTTAATGCTGAGTACCTAGCGAGGCAGCTGTTAGTACCATTTTTATAAGTCTTTGGTATGACTTGGGTGAGGTTTGAACCCGCGACCTCCTACATCCGAGTCGTACACTTTAAGCACTTAAACCACCAGAGCGGTGAGTAGGTGGAACACAGATTAACAAAACATAACATTTCTGTTTTGATTTTGACATTCTTAATATTTATTATATTTTTGACAGTTTAAATTGGAGTCATGCTACAACCCCATTAGATAACATAAATGTTACATGTCACAAATTGCTGCATTTAAGGTATTATGAATAAATAATCTATCTCCTTAATAATGTAATTCTGAAAGATGGAGAGAGTGAAGCAAGGAGAAAGTTTACTTACACACCGACTTGTCATTATATGAGTGCTTTGTGAGTAATTTGTGGTACATGTATAGAAACCCAAAGCTAAACAAGCACGATTAAAGACTTGTAATGGTCTAATCAAAGACATTCTTTAGGCCAAGCCTACATAATGAACTGTAAATAAATTGTCAATTGTTTCTTAACGGCTGTTAAAAGTTAATTACCTAATAGCACAGGTGTGAGTTTAATCCATATGAGGCTAGTTTACCTTGAACAAAGCCATTTTAGATAAGTGTTCATATAAAAGAATCATCCATCAGGCCTATGTTATTAGATATTTCCATTTTACAGTTTGACTTTTTGACCAAATTCAATCATCCAGACATCAAATTATCAAGTCTGCCTTCTGATGGGTCTGGATAGTCAGTGTTTTACAGTTGTTCCTATATTATGTTAAGATAAATTTGTATATACATGCATATTTAAAAAGTTATTTAGTCAGTGTTGTTAACATTTACTCAGATTTCGTAATGCCCTATAACAGGCAAATTTTATTTGAACAAAGTAATATTCCACTTAAAGAAGTCAGTATAATACTGCCTTTCCAAATAGTATTCAGTGTTTTCTTTCCTTGACATGTGGTTGCATAAAACAGTGCAGTATGTAATGAATTCCCCATAAAAATGAATGAGCATGTCAAAATTGTGCACCTGTATAACATTTATATCTATAAAACTCAATCCAGTCATATAAGCACTTGAGTTTTAGATGAATTACCAGAATCAAGTGTTTAAAAAGTTAGTTTTTGCAGTTGGGCAGTGAGATGGTTTCATTGATTATCTAGTTATCATTACCATTGTTGTAGCAGTACTTGGCAGTGTTGTACAGTTGATGGACATGCAGTTTTGCATAACAGCATTTGGTGGTAATGGCTGTGCTGTTACATACAGTTAAAATGCACACTGTGTGCGTGATCTGGAGTTTTAACATAGCTTTAACAATTTTATTCATGTCGCTACAGTGTCTGCAGTGTGGCAGTTTATAGTGGTGTCTAGCACTGGGGCATCATGCCACAGACATGTAGCATCATATCCCACCCAGTCACATTATCCTGACACCAAGCCAACCAGTCCTAACTCTTACCTCTTGATGCCGAACGGCAAGTGAGGTATCTGCTGGTGCCATTTTTATAAGCCTTTGGTATGACTGGGCCAAGGTTCAAACCCGCAACCTACCGCATCCAAGGAGGACACTCTAACCACTTAGGCACATGATGTAGTGCCTCTGTCATAAAACTATCGCTGCCACTGTGCCATTAATGAAGATAAAGAACTAAGTTTTATCTTTTATTCTAGTTCTTATCACACTGATGTTTGTTGAAATGTACTATAAGGGAATCTATTCATTGATATTTTTCTCATTAAATCTGCTCCCTGTAAATGAAAATGACAGTGGGGAGATTCCTCTGTGTGAAACTCATAGAGAATTCGTTGAGTACTGTTGTACTCATTTATAAGTCTAATCAAATTGCAAATAACAAAGATCCTAATCTGCCATAGCATCATGCACCTGCAGATCAGGTTGTATGTTGTTTGTTGTACTGATTAGTTTTAAGCAACTGCATGGACCCAGATCTGCTGGCGCTTTATGCAATTCCAGATCTAGCTCTATGCAGCTTGCAGTTTGACTCAACTTATTAGCAAGTATAGATGGTATGTTCTTGTACATACCTGTGACAAAGTATTGGCACTGAATACCAACGAATTTATCTATTCTTCATGGCTAAGAAAAGTCAGCTAAATATTTTCTTTACAGCTTACATAACAACATATCAAATTACCTGTCATTGGTAAATCTGTTTTAAAAAAGGACCACTTTGGATTTGGGAAATAAAGTAAAGACCTCGCCAATCCTGTTTCTAAGTACACTATGTATCAAACAAGGGGAAAGATCAACACCTGTTCTACATTCGATTGAAATATTGAGTACAAAGATTTCTTTTGCTGCCAGTTATGGGATATTTTGGCAACTGAAGGAAAAATAATTTCTTTCATGTAGTTAATCATTCATTAGGTTTGTTTATGAAGTGATTTTGTAAAATTTTGCTCACTGAAGCAATGTTAGAGAATAGTTCTGTCCAGTGTGCATAAATTAAAGGTAAAATTAAACTAGCTAACATTCCTAATAGATTTTTTGGGGGCAGACATGTCAGGGATTGCTTAATCAATCGTATTTGTAAAGTTTTCTTTGTAGAATAATAACTGAATATGTTTTAGTTATATGTTCATTCATACCTGACTGGTACCACTTCTTGACAAGTTTCGTGCAGAGATGCAAATTATGTGACACAATTTGACTATAAGTGGAATGTCATAGAATGGGAAGATACCATATATATTCGCATAAACGTTGGGTCAAGCTGCAGGTAACATAGACCCTAATCTTAAGTCCTGCAGTGCAATAGCAGGTCAGGGCCTGTGTTGTTCATTTTATTGATTTTTCTTAACAAACTGTTGGCACTGTATGTGATGGCAGATCTGGGTCTGTATAGTGTGAAGTTGGATCCAACTTGTACATGAGTATGTACAGAGTATGTACAGTTTCTAATATAGTGTGAAGTTGGATCCAACTTGTACGTGAGTATGTACAGTTTCTAATATAGTGTGAAGTTGGATCCAACTTGTACATGAGTATGTACAGAGTATGTACAGTTTCTAATATAGTGTGAAGTTGGATCCAACTTGTACATGAGTATGTACAGAGTATGTACAGTTTCTAATGTAGTGTGAAGTTGGATCCAACTTGTACATGAGTATGTACAGTTTCTAATATAGTGAATAAAATGATAGATTTAGATAATTCTTGAGCTTATGGTAATTTTTCAAAACACAGTGGCTACATAGCAGTGTAGATATAAAATACTCTTCCCCCCCCCATACCAGTATTGGTTTTCATAATGCATGACTAAGCGTGTTATATATTTCTAGTTTAAAAAAATTATTCTGTATTCACTTTTGGTATTGTAAAATTTTTACACTGCATGACTAATCACCAGTCACTTTGAGTCCATAATCTTTTTTTCCTACCTTTTAGTTACCTCACAAAGCTCTTCATTTTAAAGTTTTTTTTATCATCCCAGAAAATGTAATACAATAGCAGTAGTATAAAAGAAATCTGTCTTTCAGCTTGGAATATTTTCTTTGTCTTTGCTGCATATTCTGTGCAGGGACAGATATATTTCAGAGTAATAAATGAACTCGCACCTAAATTCAAAGAGATCTTGTTTGCTTTTTTATCATGCAACTCCGTAACGAGACCAGCTGCACAGCAAATCACTTCTATTTTGGCTAAGTTGCCAGATCTGGCTGGACACTCTGAAGGCATGGAGAGCTGATATTAGCATCATGGTAACATGAGTTTTTAATCTCATGTATGACTCATTTTCATGTGGACATTCACTGTTGAATTGCGATCTCAGAACTAGAAACTTGCTCTGAAAATTCAGAGTAAAATTCGTTGCATTCGCAAACTTTTTAGAGATAAAAAGTAGAGTGGTCATGACTTCCTTCTCATTATAATGGTATATTACTAAATTTCAGTCATTCCTTGACAATACAGAAAGCAGATCCCTAGAAATTACTTTTACCACATCTACTTGCTTACAAGTCAAGTCAAACTGCAAACAACAAAGATCCTGATCTGCTGCCACATAATTTGCCAGATCTGTGGCAATGGCAGATCTAGGTCTGTGCAGTTTGCGGTGGGACTCAATTTATAAGTATATACGGTAATTATTCTTTGTGTAATATGAATCAGACTTTTAATATGCAAGTACTGAGAAAATCATGCACTGAAGTTTTATGATGGATATATTGTTGGGATGTTTACTCAGTCTCATAATTTTCATCAGAATTTCTGAAGAAAAAATGTTTCAATACAAATTTAATTTGAGCAAAATCTTGAAAATGTCAGATTTTTGTACAGTTAAAATGGAGACAGTGCTGAATTTTAAGGTGATTAGCTTGAACTTTTGATCAGGACAGCATTTTTCTTGATTTAAAATTTGTGAATAGAAATTTTTGGTACTTTTTTGGCAACAGATATAAAATATTAAAATATTATCTGATATTAAGTCTGATATAAAGAAAAAAAAATCTTTTTGATAATAAATGGTTCACATATGTGAGAAACTGAACAAAATTTATTGCTTAAAAGATGCCCACTGATTTTTGCCTGTCCTAGTTACGTACCAGAAGAGTTTATGAGATGGCTTGTTGTCAAGGGTCTTCACCAGATTACTTCTCATCTCAAGCTGGTGTTAAATGAAAATGTTGTGGCTCTGAGTCCAATACGGCCACCACAGAGGCCATCTCGAAAATCTTGCTTTTGCCATTCCTCCTGAATGGATGGTCATGTTGACATAAGGTTTTCACTTAAATGCTTATGATATCTGGCTTGGTATTAAATGTAAATGATGCTGGTCTGATGTTCAGACATGCCATTTGGTATTAAATGTAAATGATGCTGGTCTGATGTTCATACATGCCATTTGGTATTAAATATAAATGATGCTGGTCTGATGTTCAGACATGCCATTTGGTATTAAATGTAAATGATGCTGGTCTGATATTCAGACATGCCATTTGGTATTAAATGTAAATGATGCTGGTCTGATGTTCAGACATGCCATTTGGTATTAAATGTAAATGATGCTGGTCTGATGTTCAGACATGCCATTTGGTATTAAATGTAAATGATGCTGGTCTGATGTTCAGACATGCCATTTGGTATTAAATATAAATGATCCTGGTCTGATGTTCAGACATGCCATTTGGTATTAAATGTAAATGATGCTGGTCTGATATTCAGACATGCCATTTGGTATTAAATGTAAATGATGCTGGTCTGATGTTCAGACATGCCATTTGGTATTAAATATAAATGATGCTGGTCTGATGTTCATACATGCCATTTCAGTGTCCTTCTTCAGAATCTTGTTATTGCTACTACTCCTGAATGGATGCTTGTATCAACAGAGATTTTTCTAAACAACTTCATGCGGTGTCTAGATCATCCAAATCGTGCCATACTGTTAGATTTTTAAATTCAGAATTGTTTTAGTTTTTGTATTTTCCAAACATAATGAATAGATAAATAAATAAAGGGAATAAAATTTATGGGTGGACCAGGATCAGTTTATCTACATGTAGTTGTTATATGAAGTAGCATCCCTTTACTGTAATAGCATATTAATTAGTTATGCATTTTAACTTTTGTACCCATTTATATTATGATAAACAATGTAACATCTGGAGAAATTTCATAAGAAAAATACTCCTTGAAAATAATCTTGGAAGTCTGTACCATCGATATTCACTTATAAGATGAATCCAACTGCAAACTGCACAGACCTAGATCTGCCATCACATAATGTGCCAGCGGTTCGGGGTCTCTGCAGTTTGTTAGGAGTAATCAGAACAAACAAGATAGACCCTGATCTGCTGGCACATATAGCTAAGGCCAACCATCAGTTTTGTTGATTGCGGTTTGATTTGACTTACAAGCGAGTATGTATGGTAAGTACTGTTCGAAGGTAATAACAGCAGTACAGTATTTGTTAGTATTTCATTCTTTTTTGCCACAGAGCAATTACGTGCATAAATTCAATCTGTTTTTATAAAGTCAAAATCTATGGAAAGAAAGCAATTGAAATCAATGAAAGATTCATTTAAGAAAAGTCACCATATGATTTTGTGGTTGAAAATGCAAAAGATCAGTTTCTTTATTTGTGCAGAAGGACAAGGGACAGCAATGAGTTTTTTTTATATTTTACCTACTTTTTGTGTTAGAAAAGAATCTGAAAATTCACTTACTGCTTGCCAGCAGTTATATTAAACCTTAGTAATTCCATGTTATTTCTCTCCCAGTAATTGTACAATAATTTTGATGCAAAATGATCCTTTGCCATTTAAGTTTTAGATGTCATTACTGACCTAGATGTTTTAAATCTCTGTAATTGGTGAAAGTTGGGTTCACTAATTTTGGATTTATGACTGTTGTCTTATTTTGAAGCATAGGGTTCAGAGTTATACAACATAATTGTAAAATTCAGAATTCATTTTGAAACTTGATCACATTGGCTTTTACCTCAAAGCCTGTATTTAGGATTTAATATTGGAAATTTTAGAGTTTTCTGTTTGAAATAACAGAACAAAACTCATTCTGTTTTGGGATATTTTTTTCCCTGGAAAATCCTTGAATTTGTTGAAAAGCTCCATGATTTTTTCCCCTTTTTATCAGAGATAACGGAAAACATGAAATCTTAATAAAGTGCATCACTTTTTACTTCAAGAAATTGTGTTGTATATGTACTAAAAATATAGATAAAATGGGATAAAATTGTGCAGATCTGGATCAACATTACATGAGTGGTTGGTAGATGGATAGTGTCCACTTGCTGTGGTGTTTTTGCACCTTTGTAGGAATAAAATTTATAAAAGTACAATTTGATTTTTTTTTTACTGCCAGGGGAACGACAGCGCCAGCTTACTGAAGCTTTGGAGAAAGCACCACCTAGGGCATATCTTGAGGCAACAGATGCTCTCATGACTTGGATCAACAACAATGAGCAGGTCCTGCAGTCTGAAAGCTTCCAGGTGACTGAAACTAATCACATGGAAAAACAGAGATCCCAGTTTAAGGTACATGCTCAAATATTTGTTTATATGTAGTTTACTCCTTTAACTTTTCAGTTTACACCCACCCCCCACCCCCACAACCCCCCCAATCCCACCCCCACCCCCACACACACCCACACACACATTATATATATATATATATATATATATATATATATATATATATATATATATGTCAAAGGTCAAGGTAATGGTCACAATGTTTGAAAATATAAAAATAATTTCTGCACAATAACTTGATTTATAAATCACATTCTGGACCAAACCTTGTATATTGCATGCTCTTGAGACAAGAAAGACACTTATGGATTTTTGACCAAAGAGATCATAAGACACCACAGGCTGAAGAATGTAAAATGGAGTCCTTAAAACAAGTTTTGTTCTGCATTAGCTACCTGGGCCAAATGTGGTGGAATGCTTATGCTGAAGGCAAGAAAGACATATTTGCTTTTGGGGTGAAAATTTTAAGGGTCAAGATCACTGACCTGTATCAAAGATATGATAGTTTCTACACAAGTAATGAGTCCTGCATTACTTAGCAAACTTTGATGGTGGATTGCAGATGAGGAAAAATAAGAAACCCAATGAAGCAAGTGTTAAAAGGTCAAATAGGCCAAGGTCATAGCAGGTTGAAATATGGTGAAGTTCCAGTACTCATACCATAAGAACTTGTACCCTTCCTTCAGGCTGTATTTTTTCACCTAGTACCTCTTTTTACTGCTTCCCACCTGCATTATTTTTGACAGCATCTGTTCAAGGCAAACATTCTGTCTGACAGCACATCCTATCCAACATTTTATTTGTTGATGTTAGTGGAAATCAAACCAGCTAATAGGTGTTTACATTTCCTTGGTACTATTGTGGAAGTTGTCTCCCTTCCCTATCAAGGAGTTTTGTCCCCATTGTAGGAATTTTAATATACAGTACGTTGTAAAAGCATGCAAATTTGTTTCTCAATTTAACTGATAATAAAAATATTATGCAAAAGCTATTACTATTGTGTATTTATAAAAATACAAAGTTTTATATCCATAGACAACTAGTTCTGTAAAAAAAACATTTTAAAACTTTGGAAAAATGCAACATCAGCTACATCTTGTATGGTGGGATAACTACTGTTGGTCAATCCCATACCAGAAAGGGATGTAACTTAAGAAATTGTGGAATTCCCTAAATACATGACACCACAGATTGTGTGGGAGTATATTGTACTATTCACGGTGCATGATAACAATCTCTCAGCCTTAAATTACTTGACTGGGAAAGATGGTTTTGGTTATTATGTTTTTTTCCGAACACGACTTCTTTTTAAGAAGACAAATTTGACCCGGCAGTGGTTTATAAAGAATTTTAACAGAGTTGTTAAAATATTGTGGTTAATTATTATTTTTGTGTAATTTTATACTCCTAGAGTAAGTTAAAGTTACTATCCATACAATTTGACCTAAGGTTTTATATACAGGTATTCATAATTGTTTCATGCAAAAATGTTTTGCTGGGAAGAAATGCAGTTGTTTTTTACTAAAGCAAAGAAGTTTTTTGTTCATTGGATCCTTTGTGTGTTTAAAACATGGTAATTTATTTATATTTAGAAATATTTACATTAACAAGTATTTTGGGGTCCACTGAAGGGATTTGATAACGTGAAAACTCATCATAGTGTAGTTTCATGTTGCAAGATATCTTAGAGTCCTATTGAAGCACTGATAAATAGTGAAAGGATAGTGAAGTAAAGATACTTACCAATTAATCACTAACATTAAATAGTGTAAGGATGGTAATGGAAAGATACTTACCAATTAATCACCAACATTTTATTAAATTTCAATCTGAATACATCACTCCCTTGATAACTCACACTGGATAACTCTCGAACCCACTTATAACATGGGGTCAGGATTGGATCCCATATTTATTACTAAAAGTGCCCCAAATTTGGCCCCTATTTGTTGGATGTGAAGAAAAATCACAATCTGAATTAGTGAAGTTTTAATTCTCTTTTTTAATTCAGTTTCAGTATAATCATCATAAATGCGATATGCCCTCTTGCATCCAAATGTGAAAAAAGTCATTCTACCATCACAACTATGTCCAGGAGTATTTCTTTGAGAACCTGATTAAGTGCTGACCACATTTTGATCTCAAACTTGCGGAAGTATTTGTTGTATTGTTACACTCATTGAAAATCAGACCCGCATTTGTATTATCATGTTAATTATGTCTTTTTTGTAAAATCAATTAAAGGGTATGGAATAAAAGAAAATTTAAAAGGCATGCAAATCTTGCCTGCATAAGAGCTAGTGGTCATGGTGTCAGGTCAAACTCATTGCAGTTGGTTAATCAAACACTTACAAATATTATTATACAAGTAATATAATTAAACTACCTTAAATTAGCCTACTTGGTGAATAAAAAGCCTTGTTTCACAGATAGGTTTGTGATGGAGAAGCGAGTGTTCCAGTTTTTGTATTAAACTTAAAATTCCTGAATTGGTAGAAAGAGATTTCCTCAAGGATGAGAGGTTTCACTATTACTTGCAGTGAAATCATGGCATCAGCATTTTATTAATAGAACAAAAAAAATCCAGTGTTGATGTTGATGGTTGTTGTGATGTTGATGGTTGTTTCACAAAATAAAGGCCCCTGATTTAAAAAAATGAAGCCTGTTTTGTTGAGAATCAACAAAAGCAAAAGGTTGTCTTGTAATATACATCATTATCACATACAAATTCATTAGAGAAGGCTCTTAATTCACAATTTTATTCCCAATGTGATTATAAAACTAGTATTCAGCCATTAAACAACCCTGGCACCATCCCTACCCCCACCCATCCTGCCCATTGTTTTAATTTCCAGCAGGGATGGCATCTCATTAATGTTTTTTTTGAAGTCCTCTGTAAATCACACCCTCGCTTATAGTGTAGTCACTGTTTTGGGACCCCGTTTTGTGTGAGTTATTGAGGGAGAGGTTATGAATTCTTTGAAGAGAATATTTTTGCCAGTAATGAAAAATCTACCCAATTTCAGACACTGGTGGATGATTTAACAGAACAGAAGGCCAGTTTGGACTACATCAACAAAACAGGAAATGATCTTGTAGCCAAGATGGCTGCCAGGGGAAGCAAATCAGAGAAGATAAATGAAGATCTTAAGAGCCTTAACGGTCGCTGGTCCACTGTTACCACGGCAATGCAGGCGAGGCTAGATGATGTTGAGAAAGCAATCAGTCAAGTTAAACAGTATCAGGTACATGTACCGTATATACTCGCTTATAAGTTGGGGACAGGGTATGAAGGTATTGAGATACTGCCAGACATTGTATGATTATATCAGTTGTTACATATATCTATATTTTTGTTACTCCTGGTACATGATTTTAAAAAAAAATGTAATTTTAATGCATGGTTGTAAATTGTACAGAATATCTTTAGTTAGATTTTGCCTATTTGACCTGAGTCAGTTAAGAGCAAAAAATTTCATAGGATTTATAAATAGATGCTGACGTATGTGTTGACAAGTGCTAATAATAATCTTAATAAGAAGACTTAATGGTGAATTTGGATTAATTTCTCATTGGCTGATGGGCTTTGGACTGTTCCCATTGGCTGGGATAGGTGACATGAGTAGGCAATTTCAAGGCAAAATAAATAGTAAGATCCATCGTGGGGTATATTGTGAAACATATTTGTAAATAGACATGCTTTATAAGGAGAGAACTGAGCAGTCAGTTTTGTTCCTATTTTGGAGTTACCTCTATTTCTTGTGTTCCTTTTGTAAGTCTGCAGACGTGTTTTATGTTGTACTTAGATATTATTTGAGAGGAAGAACATTTGTATACTGTTTCAGTGGAAATAGAAAGTGCTCATTATTTGGACTATAATATTATTTTGGAACTGTTGTGAATTATTCCGAGGAGTTCTGGATGACACCATCTTGACAATGTCACGATTCTTGGTGGACCAGTACATTTCCGGTTTTGAAATTTATATGAAACGTTTTATTCTTTTGGATTTTCATAGAACTTTATCAGGATTATTTTGCATTCACTTCATAATACTGTAAGTTCCTCTCACATTTTCTTTTATAACTTTGATAACTGAATTATTTAAGTTATTATAAAACTTGTTGGTTTGCTTTTTTGTATTACTTAATTTATGAACAAAGAGTCATAGAACAGTAGATACGTAATGTTGTGCTACTACTGTTTTACTCCTAGATACATGCTTCCGACCTTTGGATATGATTTGGAATGTTTTGTAGCTTTGTTAAACAATCAGTGATGTGTGATCTGCTTGAAGTGGACAGGGCCGGATGAGTTATGGGTCGGTGGAATGTTTATTACCAGCAAAAACATTTTGACAGTGCTTTTGTATAGAGTTTCATAACATACATCCAGCATTTTTTGTTTGGCTTTAAAGTTTGTTTTAAAGATGGTTCATATGAATATTCCGTAAGGACTTGCAAAGTTTAAAATGATATTTTTGTAAGTTTAAAATTCTTTTAGTAATTTTGCTTGTCAAATATGTTTATGATTCAGTTTTTAGTTCAGGCTAAATAGTTATGTGTAATCTACAGTATATGTTACACATGCACACACGCACGCTTGCACGCGAGTATGTTTATCTTGTAACTCAGCACACTTGCTTGACGACATGGTTATTAAGAGCATTAGTTGTTAGGCCAAATTGTCGCATTTAATATTTATGATTATTTTGAATCATTAACCAGAACATCAGACAAAGAAATCTATGGCTGTTGTAATTCCATGTCTTTTCATTTGATTTATTTTTCAGAGCCAAATTACTGGCCTTAACAGCTGGATGGAGGAGATGGATGTGTTTCTTCACACTGAGGACCCAGTGACTGGGGACCTGCAGGCATTACAAGCCCAGCTTCAGGAGAGTAATGTAAGTAAACAACTTCTTACATAAAGATGATCTGAACATGAGTGTTCATTTTATACATGGAATATATGAAATAAGTTAAATAATATATAAAGAATCTTTGAGCTGCATTCATTGAGTGGCCTTATTGTATTATTATTGAGTGTCACATTGTTGCATTATTATACGACATTACTGTCAGGCATTGCTGTAGGAATGTACATTGTTGCAGTACTTTATGACATTGCTGTCAGCTGTTGCAATGGTAGTGTCTCATTGTTGCACTACTTCATGACACTGCAGTCAGGTGTTTCTTAGGCAGTCACATTGTTGCATTTCTATGACATTGATGTCAGGTGTTGCTATGAGAGTGTCACACTGTTGCAGTACTTTATGACATTAATCAGGTGTTTCTAATTCAGTGTCACATTGTTTCATTACTGTGGCATTGTTGTAAAGTGTTGCTGTGGGAGTGTCACATTGTTGCACTACTTCATATCATTGCAGTCAGGTGTTTCTAAGGCAGTGTCACCTTGTTGAGTTATTACAAGACATTGCTGTGAGGTGTATCTATGACAGTGTCACAAGGTTGAAGTTCTTCGTGTTATTGTTGTCAGCTGTTTCCAAGGCAGTGTCACAATTTTTTTTTTAATGATCCACAACAAATACAGTAGGAATATATGGCATTAGAACTACCCCTGTCCATCCAAATTTATGTTTGTACTGTCAAGTTTTCAGGGCTGTAAATTCTCCATGGATCTGCGCATTCATCCTCAGGATAATTTTTGAGATTGGCAAAAGTTTGAGAAGAAATTTTAGGGGTGGTGGTGGTGGTGGTAAGCTGTTGATCCACAGTGACAACAACAGCGTAATCATTTGTCAGTAATTTAGACAGCTTATTGACTGGCTGAAAAAGACCAAAATATTCGATTGCAATTATTAACCAATCACCAAGCG
The DNA here is from genome assembly GCA_016617855.1 of Megalonaias nervosa. Taxonomy (NCBI): domain Eukaryota; kingdom Metazoa; phylum Mollusca; class Bivalvia; order Unionida; family Unionidae; genus Megalonaias; species Megalonaias nervosa. The sequence goes on from JAECUM010002066.1 coordinate 25,463, forward strand.
TGTTCAGTTATATTCCACTAATCAAACAATGTTTTGCATTCATCTTTTTGAGAGAAAAAAAGGAAAAAAAAGAAGAAATTTTCATGATTTAAAACATTGAAAAATAAGTACTTTAACAAAAAACACAGAATCTAGAATGAAGGAAATTGACAAAGATGTGAAGAATAAATTTTCCTTAAAAAGGTTTGAACGTTAAGTAGAATTGAAGATGGGTTTGAATGAACCGGTGTCAGTGAAACTTGGTGAGACTTTTGTCAAGCGCAACTTACTGGGATAGGCATGATGCAATTTGTGTACAAAGAAAAAAAATTACAGCAATCTTGGCTCAGCTTCTCTTGAAGATCATGCCAGATCAACGAAACATGTCACTTTTAAAGCATAAATGCTCGCACTACAGTATTGACAAGTTATTTAAACAGTCCGGTGATGAACCCAAACAATTTGGAGAAGAGTTACCATTACCAGTACTCGGACACTGCAGCAGCAACTGTCACATTCACAGATATTGTTCCAGTTTGTGATAGGATAGCAAATGCTGAGTTATGTAATTCTGGGTCAGTTTTAGGGGTTTAAAATAAAAAAAAATTGCAGGAGCTTTTTGGGGGAGTTGCCCCATGGCCCCCTGCTAGGGCATTGACCTGGACGTACAAGGGGCCCAATGTGGCCACCTCAGTCCTTGGCATACGTTTTTCCTCTTTTGTTCACAGCCCTGAGTTTTGCATTTTGGTCAGATTCACAGATACTGTTGGGGAATTTGTGTTTCTAATTTAAAATGGTAGTAATTAATTTTTTTTTATGAATCATATTTGCAGGCAATCCTATCGCATAGAATCCTGAATATCTTCAGTGTAACACACACACACACACACACACACACACACACACACACACACACACATGTCTGTAAAGGACAATTCCTTGACTGACATTTATTTACAGGTTTCACTATATACAAGGGATCATAACTTGCTATCCTGGACATTGAATGTAGGGTGCCCATAACTATCCAATACAATTGTTTGGTCATTATGTTTTCTCAGGTGTTGAAGCACTCTAGCCACAAAACATAACAGAATGAGGTGTGGCAGCTTATCTCATGGATTATTACTGCACACTTGCTACAGGGTCTGCAATATAAACATCACGTCAATTCCTCACATCTTAATGATTTTGAACTAGATTGAGTGCGAATGTGTCAGTACATATAAGATGTTTAGAAGAAAACCATGTGTAGCATAGGCCATAATTGGCCAGGACAAATATGCTAGCAATAGCTAGCTTTTAATATCATCCTCTAACACTTGTTTAAGAACCTGATCAAATGAAACTTTACGTGGTTGGACATGCCCATTAGTTTTATGTATTTTCAAATTAGTAAGTCTGCATGTTATCAGTCAGGAATTAATTTTTTTAAAAAGTTGAATGGCATAAAATGCAGTTGTTGGGTGAAATTCCAATGTTTAGTTTTCCAAAAGAAAAAAAAATCATTTTTTAAAATAAATAAATGAGAGTAAATTAATGTACCACGGAAGGGTGACACTCATATTGAAGCAGCAACAATCCCAAAGTATTTAAGAATGAAATAGAGAAAATATTTTTCTTTTTTAGCTACAGCTTGTTTTACCTCCTTTGAATGCTTTTATATTGAATTTCATGAATATTTGCTGCTGCCATTTAACTTTTCGGAAAAAATGTCTGGCATGATCCATTGAAATTTTGGGATCCCTGATATATATATGTAAACCACTCATGGCTGACTGGCCTCCCTTTATAATGTCATAAAGTTATTTAAAACAAAAATACTTTTTATTTCAGTTTTTTATCTTCCTTCTTTTTCCTAGTTGAATATCCATCTTTTTTCTTTTTTTTTGGCCGTTGTAGGCTGTTCAGGAGGACATTAAAACCCTACAGCAGAATGTTAGCAACATAAATGAGCTATATTCTCAGCTGAAAGTCAACAGTGAACCTTCCTTTAGGGAAAAGATGGCTGCAGAGGTGCTTGACCTAAATGAGAAGTGGGACAGAGTGCTCTCCCTTGCAAAGCAGCAGAATGAGCGGTTGAAGGGTTTGCTCGACTCCAGTCAAGATATACATCAGAGAATTGAGTTGTTAATTAAGTGGCTGGAACCAATCAAAGAGGACCTTTCCAACAAGGATTATGCCGTGGAGAACCCTAATGACCTTCATGTGAAAACCAAGAAATTCAAGGTTTGTCTCATTTCTTGTCTTAAAATAGATTAAGTAAAGCCATGCACAAATGATGCATTTAGATTTTCTATGTAACCAACTGGGATGCACCCTTTGTACATGTATGCTTAATGAACAAAATTGGAAGATAACTTCATTAGAAATTGACAAAAAAATGAGCTTAACTATTTCTATGGCAAAGATTGGTTAATATATTCAGAAGTCTTTGATTGATATAATTGAATTGTTTTTCAAAAATTTGCTCAATTGTCATTTAATTTTAAAATTGTATTTCTATTAATTTCATTGGAAGCAAGTGAAATGTTTTCTAAAGATTCCACATTATTTTCAAGGTAATGTAATTGTTCAATAAGAAACTCAATATTATTAGTGACATGCAAGCGTCAAATTTGGATCATCTATGTTTGACTGTTTGTCCTTTACTAATGACGGGTGTTGAAATTTCTCTGATGAATTGGGTATCCTGTCTTATATGCGTGAAATTCCTGGACTTCAGTGCACTACTTGAACTGAAATTTGATGGAACAATAAATAAACAAAGGAAACTGATATACAAAAAATTTCTTAGTAATAATATGTTTTGATGCATATATCTAGCAAATATGTTTTGTTTATTTTGATTTGACAAATGTGAGACCTACTGCATGATTAATTTTTAGTTTCAGCAAGTATTAAAATAGATGTGTTTAGGAATTCTGGGCCTGGACTTGCAGATCTGGTTTAGCAATCAAGATAACCAGCAACAATATTTGTAAGAGTTTCTTCCCTTCCCAGCCATGGATTTTTAAACCTCCTGAAGCATTAATTTTTTATGACTTGAGACAAGGTACTTTGGTTCAATAACTGCCAAATATAAGTATTTTGTTTTTGATTATAGAGCAGTTTAGAAAAAATTGAGAGTTTAGTTCTCAAATAGTTTTTATTATTGTTATATCTGTAATTAGCTATCTGTAATTAGCTTTTTAATGTCCGTAACCTGTTGCCATTGTGTTGTGGGTACTTTTCTGAGTGGAAAATACCCTGTCTGTATGACAAGAATTGTAGTCCCATTAGGGTGAACCAAAAGATTCTAGTACAGAGGTCTCCTCTAGTCCAATCCACTGATACATTGTCCATGCACACAGTATGTCATTCTTTTTCTGGTACAAGCCATTGCAAGCTGCTTAAATTAAATGTCATAGAGAAATTGCCTCAGTTTTATGTTTTACCTCACAGTTTGAGTTTTGTTCCTATGTACATCATTTTTGTATTGATGGACTTATCCCAATCAAGAATTTTTCTGCACACTCTCTATCTTTCTCGCTCACTCCCTGTTAGCACTTTTTCTGCTTAAGTATGGTCTTGCAGTTAGGTTCTCACCTGCCAGGGGTGTCAGAGTAACTGTTAGAGTTGAGAATTTATTTCTAGCATGGTAGGTTTTTGGTAAAATATCCCTATCATTGCTGAATTTGGTCTGTGGACATTTATTGATTTCTATTTATCTGTTTTATTACAACAACAAACAGACCTGCCAACCCTCACGATTTTGGCTTGAATTTCATGGCTCTCAATAGAGATTCATGGATTCACACCGCATGCAGAAAAATCACGAATTCCCAAATTCTCAGTTGACTTAGGTCATGAATAAAATAAATTTGATCCCATTAAATGTTAGTCAAAATAGCAGCAGTGGTCACTGATACCCATAACGGCCCTGTGTTGCTAGTCATGATGTTGGTAGAACTATATTCATTTGTTACAGTTTGACCTGTAGCAAGCATTGTAAAGTATAAAAAAATCTATATTTAGAACAGATGTTTTACAAATCCTCGTGAAGTAAACCAGGGCCCAACTGATTTTTTTTTTTTTAAAAATGGTACATGTACATACTCATAGCAACTGTAATTTTTTTTAAACAATGAACACAGCATTTTCGAGTGTAGAAATTTTTCAGATAATGAAAGATTAGTATGTATCATAATTTGCTTGAGTTCATATTTATCTGCGCATGCGCCGACACCACTGATCGTTAATCGTTCAACATTTCATCTTATGGATTAATACCATTTCGTAATTAAGCTACACAACAGTTAAAATGTTTTCACCTCCACAGAAAAAGATATGTTTCCCACAAAATGTGAAATATAGATTGGAGTGCTCCAAAAATTGGCCTTGCCTTCAGCCATCAAACATCAATGTACATTATGCTTTTCATACAGTAGTATGCTGCAGATGTTAGAGTTGGGAATGTGCACAGAGGCTCATATTGTTGCTTACAGTTTACCTGTCATACATGTGCTATATAATAATATTATTATATAGTACATGTACGACAGATAAATTGTAAGCAACGATGCGAGCGCCTGTGGGTATGTGGCAGAACAATGTACAAAAGCACACAGCATGCAAAAAGCACACAGATATTAGGAACGTGAAGAGCACCCAGCAGATATCAGCTCTGGAGTACTTTAAGCCACCTACTCAAGTCCTGCTAGCTATAAATGCTGAAGCATTGTTTGTGAGTTTTCTTGTTGAATATAACTTGCCTTTCTCAGTAGGAGATCAGCAACAGTGGCAGTGAAAGAGTATTTCCTATTGTAAGGAAAAATAAGACAAACGTTAGTTCCTTCTTAGATGCTGAGAATTTGCAACAATTTTAGTCACCAAGGTTAAACAGCAGGCAAGAAGCCTGAACTGTTTTGAAAACAAATTTACCATAGACCAATTGAGGATGTTCAAGTCTGCCACAGCATCATATCATGACAAATAACGTGAAGTTTGTGTGTATCCGTAAATTTGGCTGCAAATAAATTTGTACTTGAAATCAGGGTAAATAATATGTTTTAGTTTTATTTTGGGTTTTTCACATAATGCAGTACTGACCAACAAAATGGAAGTAGCTAGTCTCATGGTATAAATTTTTTTTCACTAATTGTGTTCAGAATTCACTAATTTGTATCCTCCTTCACTAATTGCGAGTCTAGAGGGTTGGCAGCTCTGAACAAATCTTCCTTTTTCACATTTTCTTTAATGTGACTTGTGCTATATGTATTATTCTTAGAAAATCAGGTTGCAGACCATTTTTTCCCTTCTGTTGTGTGTTTAGTTATTAATCACGAGTTCATTCTTGTAATTATTATTGAATGTTATTCCTTTTTATTATCCATGTAATTAGCAATCTTACCAAACTAGATATTTTGCTAAATTAGTCATTGCCAGTTCTCAAGTAAGGCTGCTCAACATTTAGGGCTGTCAGAAATCACGAACAACCAACCCGGGTACCCGTTGCGAAATTTAACGGGTACCCGGGTACCCGTTAGCACATGAATGACATGTACAACCGTAGGCCAACTAATTGTTATCCCCATTTCTTTAATATTTTGTATGGCGATAGAGGCTAACTGTGTAATGCACTACTCGGTCTGATGCGTCCACACCGATGTGAATGATCTGACCGCACGCTATTAATTAATAAATTTATTTAGAATGACCTTTGTACACAGATGGTAGGTGTATTCCAACTTTTAATGATCACTGTGATCAGCCGCTTTAAATCGTTTAGAACACTCACCTTTTTTTAAAGTATAAGTCCTTGTTAGAACAGACCACGTTTATTCATCGGCTTTTGACCGCAGATTTGAATTACCCACGCATGCGTGTAAAGCAGCTTTACCACATGTCAAGAGTAATGCGTTAAAACCGTCTTTGTGTGTGTGTGACTGTGTGTGTGTGAGTATTTAAATACAAAAATAATATTACTAAGAGTCACTATAATAACTGTTTTGTTCGACACATGAAGCTCTTCTAAAATGGCAATAACAAATGGGGTTATTATGCCCCAGTTATACCACGTGACCACGCAGTCGCAGAAGTGTTATTATTTTGGAATTATCGGTATATGTATGATGGCTAACTTTCAAAATTAGCAGAGCTAGTCAACTAGAAAAACAACGAGCTGCTCAAAGATTACTTTGAGGCATTACGAAGATTTCAAGGTGTCTAGGTGATAATTGTTCATAATATAAATTGTGGGATTTCTTTGACATGTGTGTTCGGAAATCAAAGGTATACATCTGGATTTCATTAAAAGAGCACGCAATGTACTACTGATCATTTAGCACCCACATTCAATAGTTATCGTCTACAAAGAGGTTTATTACCTGTAGAACAATGCTATGTTTTAACCTTGGTATATAATGCCTCGGGGATAACGGTTTGTCCTGTTGCACAATGCCAATGAATTTTATTAATCCAAACAGACGCTCTGATGTATTGTTTATTTATATTAAGCAGGGATCTGGTTTCTAATTAAAGCCATAGCTGTCACACCTGTTTGAAGTGGTTGGCGAGTGTGGCGATTTTATTTTTTTTTACGGGTACCCGCGTTTACGTTTCAATACCCGGGTTTTTCAGTACGGTCAGGTACCCGGGCACCCGAGTACCCGATGACAGCCCTATCAACATTATATTTAGCCGTGCAATGTCATTGACCAGAAGAGCTTATGGGATGGTCTGTTGTCCATCATCTGTTGGTCTTTTAACACTACTCCTAATAAACTACTAGGTGGATTATTGCCATGAAATTTATTCACACATTCATCCTATGGTCTAGTTGGTCCTTGATTAAAACTGCTTATCGCATATCCATTATGGGAACCACAGTGGCCATCTTGAAAATCTTGTTATTGCTACTCCTCTGGAATGAATGGTCATATCAGTATATCAATATAAGGTTTTCACTGAAAGACTTCTTGTAATTTCTAGTTGGTCTGAAATGTTGTTGTTGTTGTAGGGTTTAATGCCGTTTTTCAGCACAAGATAGGCTATACATGGCCACCAGTGTAAATGGTGGAGAGGATGAACCAGGGAAAACTCTGGAAAGAACCACTGACCCATGAGAAGCTACTGGCAAGCTTTCTCACATAACCACATTGGCCAAACCCGAGACTCGAACAGAGGTGAGATGGCAGTGATCCGTAACGGTGAGCGCTTTAGACCACTCAGCCACTCAGGACCTTCAGTTGGTCTGAAATAAATATGGTGCTAGTCCTATAAGGTCACTACAGCAGCCATCTTGAAAATCTTATGGCGGCTCCTCCTGAACAGAAAGGAATAATGCTGTGGAGTTTTTCACCAAAAGACTTCTTATGATGGTCTTAAATGAACATGGTGTCAATCTGACATCCAATATGGCTGCCATACAGTGGCCATCTTGAAAATCTTGCTATTGCTAATCCTCCTAAATGGAAAGTCATATTGGCATGAGGTTTTCATGAAAAATGGCTATTTTTGATGGCTATATTAACATGGACATTTTCAACAATAGTCTTCTTATGATACCTAGCTGGTCCTAAATGAAAATGGTGCCATTGGAACATTAAATACAGCTGTGATAATGGCTGTTGTGAAAATCTTGTCACTACTCTCCCCGAATGGAGTATCATTATGACATGGGCTTTTGACCAAAAGACTTCTGGTTATGTCAGCTTTGTCGTAAATGAAAACGGCACCAATCTGACATTCAATATGCCCACCACAGCAGCTAATTTGAAAGTCTTGTTATCATTGAAGAATATCATATATGGCTTCAACACTCAGTAGTTTAAAGGAAGTAATGGTGTTATCTTCAATTCTTGGAAATTGTTTTAGACAGTAGAGTGTCAGTCCCTTCTGGAGACTCTGGTTAAGAATTGTTTCTTGTATTTATTGCATTCTCATATTTAGTATAGGGAGGTTATAAATGGGTGGAGAGTGAGTTGGGTCCTTCCATTAGGGATGAGCATCATCTCCATTCCATGAAAGCAGAGAGCAAGTTGTCAACATCCTCATGTGAAGGGAGGCACACCACTATCTCTTTACCACTAAGACAGAGAGTGAGTTGCACCCTCCCAAAGGGCAGAGACTGAGTTATGCCTCCACCCCTGCATGTGATGTGGGAGCAGCACCCTCGACTCACCCACAGCTTGGTGCTGGCTGAAAGTTACTTGTGTGCGGATCCTCCCACCCCATAATAGGTGGGGGCAAAAACATTTCAGTCCCAATGTCCCATTGTTGATGATGCATTTGAGCCATCCTAATAAGCAGAAAGCTCGGATATAAGTATCCATTCTGTGGAAGGGTCTGACGGGGTACCAGGCACCAGGCATTGACTTGTCACTGGTCATTGACCAGTCACCAGTCATTGGAACCCCATTGATATGGGGATAAGGACTGGGTCAAGTCCATCTTCTTTTCAAACTGCAGTTTCATCTTTTTGGGGATTTGGAATTGGACGCACAAATGCCAGGATAGGCATCCCCTCTCCTTTTTCCTTTAACTCCTCACAATTCCTATGTTTTGGGAGGCCTTCCACTCCAGAAAAGTGATTTCCTGTTTCAGTGCCTTTACCACATGGTAGAGAGGTTGATGATGTGGGCCCTGGACCTAAATTTTCCTCTTATGATCTTTGGTCAAAAAAGAGGGAGGGGGAACGGGCCTTTTTCCCCCAAATGCTCCCAGAGGGTAGAGTCACTCTACCCCTACTGAGCCTTCTGTTAGGGATAGTCCATTAGCTCCATGTCAGGAATTAAAGATTTGGGTCTTTCTTATGGCCAAGTCTCCTCTGTAGCATGGGAACATATGGTTGAATAGTCTGGCCTTCCAGGAGCAAGATGGGACAAAGATGTCTTTTCTCTCCTTCAGGATTGATACAGAACAAGCATGCACTTTCTTTGGTTCCCCTGGCTGCTCCGATCTGTGGGTAAAGGTGACAGAAAAGAATGAAATCTTGTATTTAGACAAAGTGGTAAACAAGGTTTACCATCTTTTGCCTCAGTGATCTGTGTCCCAAGTCTTCAAGATTTCATATATGTGTTATTAATTTCCTCAGAACAAGGATACCAGGTCCATGTCCCTTGGGACAGAATAGTCAAAATCCTGTTTATTTTGTTGGCTTATCCTTTTTGTTCTCTGCTGGGGACCTTGTATTTCGCAAAAGACATGGTTCTCTTGAGAGACTGTACTTGTACACTCTGTTTGCTTGTCTTGTGAACTGGAAACTGCACAAGGGTCATCTGAATGTTCAGATTTCACTAGGCATGAATTTCCATCATTGTCTGTCTGTTGGATAAATTGTGGCCAGTTTCTAACTTCACTCCCCATCCTTGAATCCACTCCTGTCAATTCACAGATGTGTCAGAGTCAGGATGTGCACTCATTTGGAGCTGAAAGGACTGATTCTTTTGAGTTTGTGTTCAGAGAAGAATTTATCCTCCCCATAAAAAATTTGGAAGTGAGAGCAATGTTTAGCCATTCAGGGGTGCATCAACAAAATGAGAGTTCACTGTGTGACAGTCTCCTCCGAAAACACGTCATTGGTAGCATACCCCAGGAGACAAGGAAGCACATATGCCTCTTCTCTTTATGTGGCGGTTTGGAATATCCTTTGCTGGGTGCCTTGGAAAAGATAATCCTCATTGCTTGCCACATTCCTTGTAAAAAATATATTTTGTAAGACAGTCTGTCAAGGAAAGGAAAAATTGCCCTCATGGAATGGTCTTTGTGCAAAACCATTTCATATTCCTTGTTCCAACTTTTGGGGACACCATGGTGGACTTGACTTGTTTGAATCTTAAACAGCAAGCTTCCATTTTTCATTTCTCCAGTTGTCATCCAGAGAACTTGGGCAGTGGACACTTTCAATATGAAGTGGAATTGTCTGTCTTTTCATCCTTCAGGATCATCCATCAGGTACTTCAAAAAAAGGTAAGGAACTCCAGTGCCAAGTTCATTTTGTTAGCTCCTCTTTGACCCAATGATTGTGGTTCAACAGTCTTCTTATCCTGCTGATGGACCATCCCAAAAAATTTACCCAGAGGAGGAACCTCCTGTCAGGCACAGGTTCTTTCTCCCACACAAAACCCCACAAATTATCCACCTGTTTTTCCCTTTTGATGATCTGCGTGTAAGGTCTATGGTGCCAAGTGTTCATCTTTGGGGACTGATGCAGTAGGAAATGTGTCAATCCAGGCTGTCCTTCTATGAGTGCAGTGGCTGATTTCAAAGAGAAACAAAGTTCAAGTCAAGTGTCTTGCTTGTTAATGTATAGATGGAATCTCTTGCATCTGGCAGTCTCAAACTAAACCCCCTATGAACCATTGGGTGAAGCTTCCTTAGGGAAGCTTATCCTCAAGCTTGTTTTCTTGCTCCTCATTGTGTCTCGGAGATAAAAGAGGAAACTTCATAACCCATCCAAAGATCCAGGCTGTGTAAGGTTCAGTGGAATTATGAGCCAGTTTCATTCCTTTGCCAACCAAGCATGTAACAAGCACCAACTTCAGTTGGTTGCTCCAAAGCCATTAGAGATCCCCATTCTCAGCTGAATCTGCTGGTTGTCATCAGTTAGACTTTTATGTCCAGTTAGAGTTGTATGGTCTTACTTGACAGCTTCTAAAGGGAGAAGAAATGGTAGGAAACAAACTTCCTCCCCCTCGTGGGTTTACAGGTCAGTTGTGGGATCATCAGCTGCCAACCAAACTGACTAATTCAGCCATGCAGTAACAATAGATTTTGTATCACTGATATTAATGTTATTTTTTCGGGGGGGGGGGGAGATAACTGATTTTAATGATATAATACTTACCTGTTTCTATTGCCCTCTACCTCAAATAAATATCCCACTAACTTAGGTTGCATCCTGAAATGAATGAAGGACAGTGTGTTTGGGCAAGGTGTGTGTTGGACTAAGGGCAATCTCATGTTCTAGAATTTTGTGGTTCACTTTAATGCGAGGACGAATTCTCATCATGTGGTCACTGTATTTTCCACTCGAAAAGCATCAGCTATGCAGTAGCAACAGGTAGGTATTAGCTTTACCCCACCAATAAAAAACCCCACATATTTGGATTTTTTTAGAAACTGAAAGATGAGATGACAGAGAAAGATGGTGAAGTGAACAAGGTTAATGAAGAAGCTAATGATATGCTGAATAAAGCACCCTCAGGTTCCCTCCAGGATCTTGCCCGTTCCCTGATGCGCCTTAATGCTCTCTGGACTGATGCATATCAGAGAGTGGACCACTATTCCAGACTGTATACAAATGCTGACAACCAGTGGAAACAGTTCAGGGGTAAAGTTTAGGCTCTGCTAATCAAAGATCAGAGAAGATTGTGCAATGACCTGTCATATGGCATCCATCCATTAGCACAAGTTTGTTATCGGTACTCCTTGGCTACTACCAGGAGAATTGCCATGAAACATTACGTACACATTCATCCCATGGTCTAGTTGGTCTTAAATGGAATCAAAATTGTGGCCTACATTGTATGTCTGTCGTGAAAATTTTGTTATTACTATTCTTCTGAACGGATTGTTGCATCAGCTTGGGACTTTCACTAAACAACTTCTTATAATCTCTGGTTGGTTCTAAATGAAAAGGGTATGATCTGACATCAAATATGAGGCATCATTGCAGCCATCTTGCACATCTTGTCACAACTACTTCTTGTAAATGATGGTTGTATCGACATGGACTTTTTAACCAAAAGACTTCTTATGTTGGTCCTAAATGACATCCACCATTGTAATTATCTTGAAAATCTATTGCTGCTCATCCAGAATGGATGATTGTTTTGAGATGGGGTTCCACTACAAGACATTTTATGATATATAGTTGTTCCATACAATGTTGCCAGTATTACACACTTTTCTGTTGCCATGCGACCAGCTTGAAAATCTTGTTATTGTTACTCCTGAAGAATGGATTGTTTTATCAACATGGGATTTTTACTAATGAGTTAGTTATCGTTGATTACTGGGAATTCTTTTCAACCAGTCAAGTGTCAGTCCCTTTGAAGGATTCTTTATTTTGTTTTGAAAGCTAGTTAAATGTTGTACAAGTTGATATTTAATTTATTCATCTGGTTTCAGGCATTCTTGATTGCTCATGTGGTAGAATGTCACTTGCTATAAATGTTTGCAACAGTAGAACTACCATAAATGTCCTTTGTGCAGAAATAACAGATTCTTAATCCATTCATTGATTATTTGATATCTTACATGTGTTACAAGTAGCTTCATCATGTCATACATGAATCATATTTGTTGAAGTGTATTTTAGATTTGATTCCTTAAGATATTGGATGATGGACAAATCCTGTGTTTGACATTATCATGTGTCTTAAATTGACTTTTATGGTTTCAACATTTTTTTAATGGAGGAGTCATATAGTCTTGCCAGTGCTTTTACATCAGGAAGTCCTGTGCATTAGAGGTGTCACACACTAATTTTTGAAAGACTTTTACAAATTAAATTTGTTTTGTACTATTTATTATTAAAAAGACCCAGTTCAGGTTTAATTCTTACCTTTTCCTTGAAAATTTTAATGAGTTATGGCTTTGTTTACTTTGTCCTTAACATCTGGAAGCATGTAATTATATCACACTGGGAAGGGGGGACCCAATTTTTTTAAACATTATTTTCTTGTTAGTTCGTTATTTATAATTTATCAATTTATTTGCAGTCAGATTCATAGTTAACTGATTTTCTTTTAAGCCTTGATGGATGAGGAACGCCTCTACCTGGAAAAGCTGGAACGCAAGGTCAGAAATTCATCAGGAATGAATTCTGATGCAGAGGAACTTTCGGAGCAGTTTGATGTAAGCCTCACAAGGGAAAAGTCAGACATTAATGTTATAATAAAGTTTTGTGTAAACATAGTTTTATAGCAAGTTGGCTTGCAGAATGTAGAGATGATGCAAGTGTGTATGAGTGTGGAGATAATTTTTATGAATTTATGCAATTGAGGATTCTTGTTTTATTTTTCCTTCTATTATTTTATTTAAAATTTACTTATTTTGTTTTATTTTATAATTTTGTTAGCGATGGCCTTCCACAGTGATCTTTAAATTTGTGAACAGAATGTAAGAATACAGCATGTTGTTACTTTTTCTTACTTATTACACATTGTATAAATTTGTTAATTCAGTGTTTTGCTAATAATGACCTTGAGGTTGTAAGCATGATATTAAAGAATTGCCATTGAGGGTTGAGTATACAGAGATGATGCTATAAGTTGTATAAACAAGTGACACAGGAGGTTATCGCAGCATTAGTTCAACTGATATACAGAGGGTTCATATACAAGTATTTATTAAGTATGAAATTTTTAAAACTTGTTTGTTTTGTTTTGTATGCCACGGTCATGAGGCAATAACTTTCATATTGTATTATGGACAAGTTTGATAAATTTCATGTGTTAGTAACATTAACGTGATATACTATTATAACAATTAGTAATTTTAAATAGACTGCATTAGTTTATGAGGCATGTGTTTATGTCATAGCTTGTGATGCCATATTTATTATGATGTGACATATTTACTGTATTAATTATGAATTGCATCTTTTGAATGATTCAAAAACTAAAGTCAGAAAGCGTCTGTTCAGACTCGGAATTTTCCTCTCTGCAGGAGGTGGAGCGACTCGTGGAGGAACATACCAGCACAGAGAATCCAAGCCAGTTGCAGGAGTTGGCTCAAGATTTGATCCTCAACAGTATTATGGCAGACTTGGTCCGAACTGAGATGGAACAATACAGCAAGAGAAGAGAGGCCACAGAGGTCAAGGTAGTAACCACAGCCAGTTTTGATTATTCATGCTCATTGAGAAATATGGACTTTGTCTTGATATTCTGTTTTCTGGAAATCATGATGCAAAAACTAAATCCTTTGTTTGGAGTGAATACCATCTCAAACCCAGTTGATAGATAGATAAGTAGTTTTCTGCTTTACATAGATGATGAGTTAAACACTTGTATTTATGCATGACCCCTAGTTTCCATACTTTTTAAACATCCAAAAATCCAAACACTAAATTCCAAAGTCAGGTGACTTTAATAGGGTTTATCCAATATTGCCTGTTCTTTTTCTTTATAACCATCCAAGCTATGAGGGGATATAGCATTTTTGCCTATCCAACCAAGCGGCGAGGGGATGTAGCATTTTTGCCAATCCAGTCAAACTGGGGTGGGTGGGGGATATGGCATTGTTGCCTATCCAGTCAAGCTGTGGGGGACATGTCATTATTGCCTATCCAGTCAAGCTGTGGGGGACGTGTCATTATTGCCTATCCAATCAAGCTGTGAGGGGATGTGGCACTTTGCCTATCCAACCAAGCTTTCATTGGGGAATATAGCATTTTGTATGGGGAAGTGGCATTTTGCTTGTCTACCTAGGCTGTGTGGGGAAGTGGCATTTTGCCTGTCTAACTAGGCTGTGTGGGGAAGTGGCATTTTGCTTATCTAAGCTGTGTGGGAATAGGCATTTTGGTTATCAATTTAGAAACTTCATTTTTACCTTTATGATTTATTTTATGGACCCTTTTGTAGAAGTTTTACATTTTCAACCTTTTATCTTCATGTTTATGTTTATTTGGAATGGTTTTTCTCTAATCTTTGTATTTGCATTTTTAGAATTTTTTATCAGCACCACAAGCCAGAACTGTGCTGATGTGCTGGCAAATCCAAATGCATGCTGTATTTTGTGGCTTATCTAAAATTTTTCCTTTTGGCAAAGGGATTTGTGTTTAGGAGTAAATGCCTTGTTTTATTCTTATAAATTTTTACGTCATTTTTACAGGCAAAGGAGAAAATGAGTCGGTTGGAGGACAGTATGAACCAGGTGCAGAACATTGAGCGGCAGGTGCTTCAGATGTCAGAATGGATGGTTGAGGTCAGTCGAGAGATCCAGAACCGGCTGGATGCTGATGTTCTGGCTGGGGATGTTCCAGAGGAATATGAGGTAAGCCAAGTGAAATGGATAGGCATTTATACTGTCGGATTACATGCCATTGTAGAGGACCTCAGCTTACTTTATAGTAATCATAATTAGCTTTATCCAAACGCATACTGGTCCCATAGGGATATAACTGAAGCTATCCAAACACTTTCCAACAGCTCACTCCAGCATGCACAAACTGATTCACTTGTCCACTTACTCTTAAAACTTCGCAAGGAATTTACCTGATGTTTTGTTGGTTTATGTTTCAGCAACTGAAGGAGGAATTCCACCAGCAGGAAGAACTCTTAAGAGAGCTTGAGAAGCACGAGACAGAATATAAAGCATCTGGCAAATTGGATGCCAGCATTCGCCTGGAACGCCAGATACAAACGATCAAGGTTCATTTACAAGTGATTTTTTTGTATCATTCTCATTCTTGTGCATATTTGATTACTTGATTCGAGTTTAATGGCACACAAGTACATGAAATGCTCTTTAATGCTGAAGTACATGACGAGAGACACCATGACAGTTGATTGAGGTTGGTTTGGGCAGATTTAAACCTACAACTACTGACTGTGAGACTGCCAGGCTAATCACAAGGCCGTCATGGAATGATACAGTTTACTGGTGTGAGAAAGGTATTTGGGGTATGCCTATTCAGTAAGTATTCTTTAAAATATACCTGATTCCATTAGGCCGGTGATGTCATCATGCCTGTGATGTCATCATTCCTGTGATGTCATCATTCCTGTGATGTCGTCAGGCCTGTGATGTCATGATGATATTGACATCTGCTTCGCTTCCATTATTTATCATGTTGTTTTTTATAGCAACTTATGTATTGGGAGTGGCAGAAAATAATTGTTTACAGTTGGATGAGAAACAACTCCATGTAATCAAATTTCATGGGTCATAACTGCAAATTTTCACTGCTGATGAATTTTGAGAACTTTGGGATTTCTCTGTCTGGTCATAATTCCACAACAAGATGCATGATTATTGTTTTTAATAACCTTAATTTTGAATTAAGCAATATGTATTAATCACTCTGTTGGCACTGGTGTATATGTTAAATTAATTCAGGTTTTGTGATAATATTTTATTACAACAATTTTCTGAACTTTTTTCCTTTTTTTGTCAAGGGTATGCTTAGTAGGAAACAACTTGCATTTTTTTTTTCCCATGCATATGCTTGTCTATATTGCAGGCATTACCCCATCACTAGAGTGACATATATTGCAAGCATGACCCCTCTCACAAGAGTGACATGTATAGCAAGCTTTACCCCATCACTAGAGTGACATATATTGCAAGCTTTACCCCCATCACTAGAGTGACATATATTGCGAGCATTACCCCTGTTACTAGAGTGGCATGTATTGCAAACATTACCCTGTCACTAGAGGGACGTAAATTGCAAACATTACCCCTATCACTAGAGTGACATATTGCAGGCATTATCCCAATCACTAGAGTGACATATTGCAGGCATTATCCCAGTCACTAGAGGCATAATTAATGGATTTAGAAGATATTGTTCAGTCACTGCCTAGTTGCAAGTTGAAAGTTTCTTGCAGCACAGTTTTGATTAGAATGAAACTATTTGATCTAAAAATTTTATGTTGAAGGCAGGCAAACCAATAAATGGGGCCCAGAGTGGCTGAGTGATCTAAGGCACTTGCATTTACAGCTCACACACACTTCTCACATATGTCCATGTGAGTTCGAGCTTGGCTAGATCAACATGGGTATGTGAGAAAACTTGTAAATAGCTTCCTGTGGATTGGTGGTTCTTACCGGGGTCTTCTCAGGTTTTTCCTCCACCAAATATATGGCATTAAACCCCACTAAACTAAACCAAACTACCAAACTAGCATTATCCATCTTAGCAGTTGTGATTTCTTCTTCATGTTGTTTGAAGTAATTTATGAAATATATATATATATATATATATATATATATATATATATATATATATATATATATATATATATATATATAAAAATGTACAAGAAATTTTGTTTACAAATTTACACCTATATACCAGAGATAAAGCTTCTTCCCAGGGTCGCATATTGTCTGTTTGGATACACACAAAAAATACATTCATAATGACACCAGTATAACCAATATAATCAAACCAGTCAGAGAGTTATAATTCATTCTTAGTACAAAACGAGCCTATGTTGCCAGTAATAATGGCACCTATCAACTAGCTCTCATGTACCAGCACTCAGATTCACCCAATTTTACACACAAACATATGTATGCATTCACACACAAATGCACACTCACATTACAGACAAGTATGAAACTAACTTGATTTTGCTAGCAAAGTCAGTGTATGATATTTACTTGCTTGAAGTAGGAATTTTGTTTGTTGAATTGACAACAGTTATTAGGACTTCTTTCCTTTCATGATTCATGTTTGTTCAGTACATGCACTATTGAAAATGTTTTGGAAAATTGCATCATCTGCAACATTAAAATAGTCACATTTTATCTTCCCTTTCACAGAAGGATTTTATTGAGCTGAATTTGAAGTTTAAGAAATTCCAGCGACCAGCTGACTTCGATCCGAAAATGAGCCATGTGAAGCGGGAGCTTGATGGTATAGAGGAACGAATGTACCTGATCAGTGTGCAGAGTGATGACTTGGAAAGCCTACAGGACAAGTTTGACCAGTGCATGGTGTGTACATGTTAAACTCTATTTCCCTTATGTGTTTAGTGTGTGTCTATAGTGTAAATGGGTTCTTTGGTCATACTAACTTAGGCTCACTACTGTGTTGGTTTCTCTGTGGATCGTGAGGCATAGGTATCTCATCTTTTATGGTGTCAGCGACAACATTGTCATCATTGTCAATAATGTAAAGTTGCTGTGTGAAATATTTGGAAAGGCCAATATTTTCTTCATTTGTTGATGCATTCAGCTGAAACTTTGGGTAAGATTATTATATAAAAGATAAGCTCTGTGTGAGTTCTTTCTCATCTGAATAAGGGATCAGGTATGGTTGAGTGGCCTAAAGCACATAACTTTATAAATCACTAACACATGTCTACGCTTTCCACATGAATTTGAGTCACGAACCAATCAACATGCATATGTGAGAAACCTTGTCAGTAGCTTCCTGTGGGTCAGTGGTTATTGTTGTGGTCTCCTTTGATTGTTCTTACACCAGATATACTAGCTGCCATGTATAATCTGTCGAGTGCTCAAAAATGGCATTAAATCCAACAACATCAAACCAGTCACCTAGATAAATAAAAAATAGCATAAAAGGCAAGACAATGCATGCCATGGAACTCCTGTAACACTAAGAATGAACACTTATGAAATGTTTTAATCTATTTTACAGTTACGTTTAGCTAAGGGTCTAACAGGTCCCAAATCACAAAACTTGTTTTTTGGCTAGTGTACGTTTTCTTGTGTTCGCCTTAACTGAATATCTATCTCCATGTAAAGGTCATTACACAGAAAGATTTGAGAAAAAGTATGCTTGCACTAATTATTAAAAATACAAGCTAAATGAGTGTTTTTAAAGTCCTCAGATTTGCACAGGTTAAAGGTTATAGACTCTTGTCAAATTCACAAAGAAAAGTATATGATGGTAAGCAAATTGTTTCAGTATGACAGATGTCGACATCACATCAGTTTTCCACAACAGAAAGCTCATGTGACTGATTTACAGAAGTGGTAAATTGCAAGAAGGTTTTCCATGGATTTCCAGCATCATTTTACATCTTGTCTCTCTCCCGAGCTCTATTGCTAACACACACCTATAAGAAAAGTAAGATTAAATGTTTGATATCCCATCATTTTTGGCTGCACTGTAAGCATTGAGTTTATAAAAGTGGACTACCTTAAGCCTTACACTCATCTAGACCTGTGTTCAAGTAAGGACAGCATCACCTGTCCAGATCATAGTATGACTTGTTTGAGAGTAGAGGACTCCACCATGTATGTGATGCCAGTACATTGTGGGTTTGTGTTCAGGCAGACATGATTAGGAGTGGAGTGCACCAATGCATTGGATACCAGTTATTGTTGGTGTTTTCAGATAGACTCCATGGTATGATGTGTGAGAGTAGAGGGCACCACATGCATGTGATCCTAATTCTTCTTGGGTTGGTGCTAGAGCAGACAGCATATTATGACATGTCTCAGAATAGAGAGCACCCCACTGTATGTAAAGCCAGTTCATTGTGGATTAGTGTTTGAGCAGAAACCATAATATGACATGTCTAAGAGAGCACCCCACTGTACGTAAAGCCAATTCATTGTGGATTAGTGTTTGAGCAGAAACCATAATATGACATGTCTAAGAGAGCACCCCACTGTACGTAAAGCCAATTCATTGTGGATTAGTGTTTTAGCAGAAACCATAGTATGACATGTCTGAGTGTACATTTGGCATCATTTTGGAACAAAAATCTGATGAAGATGATGTGTAGAAGATGAGCTCTTTATTCTCTCATGTTAGAATCTTTAGACAACCTTTATGCTTTTAACAACTTTTAACAATTTTAATTGATACTTTGGTTTCTTTAAGTCTGTGTGGACTGTATTTTTCTGCTCCATTAAATTACACTAACAACAGACTCTCCTTGTTCTCCTTCCCAGAAATTCTACAAGACAATGAGCGAGTTAAAGCTGGAGGTAGAGGTTGTTATAAAGACAGGTCGACAGATTGTTGAAAAGAAGCAGGTGGATTTCCCAGACAAACTCAGTAAACAACTGGATGCCATTAAACAACAGTACAATAAGATAGGGGCACAGGTAATTTTGAGGGAAAAAATCTGTACACCTAGAATAAGGGTAATGGTAATTTTGGGGACAAAAGAACATGAATTAAAAGTACAAATAAGATAGGGGCACTGCAGACCTGCCAACCCATATGTTTTTGCGGTAAGTCTTGCAAAAAATTACCCTTAAAATACAGACTTAGGCATACAAGCAAAAACTATGAAAAAATGATCGTTGCCAAAAAATCCAGATAATTGGTTCATCCATGTTTGATTTGGATCCAGGTTTCATATTAGAATTAGTGAAATTAGTCAGGAAACCAGACTAACTTTACAGCAGCACCCCAGATGCTTTAAACTGCACCTATTTGTCTATGCAAAGCATCTGCAGGATAAAACTTTTGATTATAGAATTTTTTTAAAAATGGCATCCAGAAAGCGATGCATGTTTAAGACAAAAGGGAAAATAAGCTTCTAAAAAAGTGTTAATAATCAACACAGAAGAATAAAAAAGGAGTATTCAGATTCTTGTGAATAAAAGCTGGAAAGGACACAATTACATTTATTGGACATCACGTGCCAATTTGAGTATGTCTTGTGGTGGAAGATATGATTGCCGTCGTCATGTGAAATGTAAAATGAATTTCCAAGAATTACATCAAGTTGAGAGATAGCAACAAGCGATTTGAGTTGCATAGAGTTTGTAACTAAAGTTGTGCAACTGTACTAGTGGTAAATAAAGTCTACGCGTACTTTACAAACTTTTCAGTTGAACATAATGTTTATTGTCGCTGTGTCAAACTTGTAATTATATTTTCCAGCTTTGCAATAGCAGTTATTGATATTTTGTTACACTTTACTGAAAACTGGTCAGTCTTGTGGAAAAATCAACTGCCATACTGAGAGAGACTCGTCAGGGTTGGCAGGTCTGGCACTGGTCATTTCCTAGATATAACAGAGAGAGAACAGTTCACTGGAGTGAGAAACAAACAGCAGTAAGATTTGCTTATAGACTAATTCCAGCCATTGATGGTTTGGCAAGGTAAAAGGCATTTGTTAATTGCTAGAAACAACACTGCTGACAAGTTACGATTTTGTAAAATTTTAAACTTTGGGAACAATTTTATGACAAGTTATTAGTCTGTGGCAGATCTTTTCAAGGTTATTTAAAACCTTCAGTTTGAAAAAAAAGTTATATAGAAAGGCAATAAGAATATTAAAGAAGGAAATGGGCAATGATAATTTTAACAGGGATAAACTGAGGAAAAAAGAAACTTACAGAAGGTACAGGAAAATGTCACAAAAACATACCAACAATAATATACAGGCACTGGTAAATTCTAAGATACACTTATACATTAAGTTTGCAGCAGGGATTGAGTTTGGAAAATCAGTGTGTCAAGAGGAAGGCACAGGTGATTAAAAATAAATCGGAATGAGTAAAGTATACAAGTCGTTGTTCAAACAGTTGAGACATAAATCAGTTCTACAAGTGCCTTTATAATACAGAAAACAGGTGACAGTTTCATAAAGAGATGAGAAATTTGTAGCTTGGGAACACAAAAAAACAAATAAGGAGCAGTTGTTCAGTTGGATTAGTGCTTCTAAAAATTAGAACTTGTAATATAGAAAATAAGAACATGGTAGATTCTGAGAGATCTTGTGTTATTGCACCGGTTTTGGGAAGAAAGATGTGTTTCTTGCACTAAATTCATTTGCTTTAAGCCAGACCTGATGAAGAAAAATTACGTTACAACTTTTTAGCTCTGGTCAGATATCAGAGGAACTTATGGGATGATCTGTTGTCCATGGTCTTTTTGTCTGTTTGCAGTAGTTTGTTATTGCTACTAGTGCTAAACTACTTGGAGGATTACCATGACACTTTCACACACATTCATCCCATGGTGTAGATGGTCCTAAATAAAAATAGTACCATAGCAACCATCATGAAAATGTTGTTCTCTGTACATCTAATAAATGGATGGTCATATCACTATGGGGTTTTTACTAAAATACTTATTATGATGTCTGGTTGGTCCAAAATGAAAACAAGTTCGATCTGATGTCCAGTAAGGCCACCAATGCATCCATCTTTATGGTCTTGTTAACACTACTGTTCTTGAACCAAAAGTCTTATTGACTAGGGGTTTTCAGTCATACTTCTTATAATGTCTGATTAATCCTAAATGAAAATGGTCCAGATCTGGCCTTCAATATGGCTGCCACCACAGCTGCCATCTTGACAGTCTGTTGCTAATCTTCCGATCATACATGCATGGAATTTTCACCAAAAGACTTGTTTAGTTTTGTCCTATATGAAAATGGTGCCAATCTGAAATCTGATATGGTCATCATGACAACCATCTTGAAAGTCTTGTTATCACTACACCTCCTGAATGGAAAGTCATATTGACCTGGATTTTCACAAGAAGACTTCTTTGGTATCTATTGATCCTAAATGAAAATGATGCCAGTCTGACATCCTGTATGGTCACTTTGATGGCCATCTTGAAATTCTTGTTTATTACTACCGTACTCCTTGATAGAATGACATGGGGTTTTCACCAAAAGACTTTGGTCTTAAGTGAAAATAGTGCCAGTCTGACATCCTGTATTGCAACCACGATGGCAATCTTTAAAATCATTTTACCACTACTATTGCTTAATTGATGGCCATATTGATATTGGCATTTCTTATCTAGTTAGTCCTAAATAAAAATGGTGCCAATCTTACGTCCAACATGGTCACCACATCAGCTAATTTGGCATTTGTATTATTGCTCAAGAATATCAGTGATGGTTTTAAGATTCAGTAGTTAAAAGGAAGAATTTATCTAATCTTGAATTCCAGGAAATTCTTTTGATATGGTGGATCATCAGGTCCATCAAGCTGCTTGTTTTTGTATCTTGCCTTGTGTCTTTATTTTCTCTTTAATGTAGAACCAGTTGATGAGCTGGCAGTGGACTTCAGCTAATTTCTCACTCTCTCCTAATTTCTTTTTATAGCTTTCATCTTCATGAGATTCATTTAGTATGTTTAGCTGTAAGACTTGCTTTTTTGTTGATCAGTTTTACAGCATTTAGAATTTGATAAATAAGGATTTTGTTTATGCATTTAAGCTTGAGTAAATTTAAAGATGTTTTTAATTATCAAATTTGTAACTTTAACTGCTTTCTGAGCTTTGAGACTTGCACACAGTAAAGTGTAAGACTTAAAAAGTTAAAATCTTGTTTGAGCCCTTTTTTTTCTATATCATTGCCTAAATTAAAGTCATAAGAAGATTCTTCTCACTCCATCCTTGAAATTTAACAGATTAATTTATTATTCCAGGTCACAGCGGGCAAAAACAACCTGGAGAAAGCAATGAAACTTTCCAAGAAGCTACGGAAGGAGGTGTCATTGGTTCAGGACTTTGTTAACCGAGTTAATCGGGAGCTTGATAAGAAAGAAGACCCTGCCAATATGTCCAAACTAGATGCAGAGTTGATTTTTGTCATTGTATGTTCTTCTGTAAACTGATTTCATCTACATTAACACATTCATTCTGTAGAATTACCCAGTCTTCTGGTGTATCTACATTGACACATTCTGTCGAATTTACCCACCCTTCTGGTGCAGAAAAAGATTTCTCTGATACGCTAGTCATAATGCACTTTTAATGCTGGAGTCTGAAAAATATCCATAGTTCTGAAATGTATCTCTTGCTGTGATTGGTTGAACGTGTGAAATCATTTTCTGATTAGTTGAAAGTATGTAACTGATGCTGACTGATTAAATGTACACAGCTTGCACTCTGAGTGGATGAAAATACTCAACTCAAGTTATAAATGGTAGAATGTAGATAATGCCCCAACAACCTCTTAGGTTAAGGGATTGATGATGATGATGATGACTGGTTGAACATACTTAACTCAAGCAATAAATGTTAGAATGTAGATAATGCATGCTGTGATAGGTTGAACATACTTAACTTGAGCTATTAATGGTGGAATGTAGATAATGCATGCTATGATACGTTGAACATACTTAACGCAAGCTATAAATGGTGGAATGTAGATAATGCATGCTCTGATTGGTTGAACATACTTAACTTAAGTTATAACTGGTGGAATGTAGATAATGCATGCTCTGATTTGTTGAGTGTCTGAATTGGCAGCAGTAAAATCCAGGATACAGTGTCAGAAATGTTGTTGCCGTGGCAGCATGATGAATCCTTTGATGATATGTTGCCACAAACAATCAGAAGTGTTTTGTCATATGTTTCCACACAGTTTTCCAATGTATGTTAGGACAGGATTTATGCTGTTTTAAGATTTGATCAGGTATATTGGATGAAATACTGTCACAGATGTTTAACAGCACCACAAACATGTTGCCAGTAAACTATGTGTCAGTATTATCACAAAAATACCACAGAAAACTGTAACATAGTACCTTTATTATTGTATTTATCCTCTCAAAAGTTCATTTAATGATAATCCCCCCCACTCCATATTTCTCATCATACAAAATTTAGAAAAATAGTTACTTTGGATGCATTTACCTGATAAGATCATATCTTGCTTTTGGAGAAGTTTATTTAAATTGGATCCCTGGTCTTATCAAGGGAGAATACAGTATTTTCAACCAATATGGGGATGCAGCTTGTGGTCATTTAAGTACAGGTGTGTGTATCCTTGTAGATTGATTGATTTTAGGAACTGAGTAATGTTGATGTTCTCGCTACAAAATGATCCTGGCTTGTATATAAAAGTCCTAGATTGCATTTGAATTAAAGTTTTGTATGCTTGCTAAAACTTATTGACTGCTTTGTCTTTTGTTTGGTATGTAATTTTATCTTTTCACTATTTCAGAGCACACAAGATGAGATGACCAACAAGCAAGGGATACTTACGAACATGCGCGAACTTCACTCTCAGCTGACAGAGCTAGCTGAGGAAGGGGAGCTAACTGAGACCAAGCACAACATAGAAAACCTCTCAGAACAATGGACACAGCTTACATTCAGGCTAGATGGTTGGAGAAGTAAAATCGAGGTCAGCTTCTGCCCCTCCTCAAATATGGAAGGGATATATAATGTTACCCATGTTCTGTAATCTTTCTAGTTAAGTTTTGTGGTTGGGGGGGGGGGGGCATTTTTGTTCCAAGAACACACTTCTGGTTTGATGTTACAGGAGTACAAGTGACCACCCAGTCTGTCAACAACATTTGTCATCTGAGGAGACATAGTCTCTTAATTGAGGTCATGACTTTATATGATAAAATTAACACCTGCATTAAGAATTTGCCCTTAAATTAACTGGCGTTTCAGTGGTCCCATCATGTAAAATTTGGCTGAATTCACGTTATAGCTTCGTGAAAAACATGCTATTTTTCAGAGGGTCTGTTCACGTAAACATTTTGTGGGGGAAATTTTGGGACAAGAGGAAAAGACTGAAGCGAACATAATTGGGTATGGAACTTTTAATTTTATAGCATCTGGTGAAGAAATTTTGCTTCCAGTACAGAACAATATGGTATTGTTCAAGTTCAGGGTTTCTCATTCGAGTAAACAGAAGGAATTAGCTCAGTCTGGTGAGCAAAGGGAAACTTCTGCAACTGTCTTACCTGATCAAGCTATGTTTCCTCAACGTAACACACCAAGGCCCCAGAAGAATTGCCAGCAGTGGCCGAATTCATTTGGTTTTTCTCTCTTAGAAAAAGGAGACATGGTGTGCACCATGTGTGAAAGAAGAGGAGGGAAAAGTGTGTTTTGCTCGCCAAAGGGATCTTATAATTTCCAGCAGTCAGTTTTGATATGACATTTGTTAATTTTGATTAAAACCTCTTGAAAAAATATCAAGAGTACCAAAAACTCTTGACATGAAATGTAATGGAACCACTTAATTTGGACTCCCATAACAATGGTCAGCTAAAATTTTTCTGTAATATAAATTTTTTATCAAGTATATGCTTAATTGAGAGTATCTGCTGATGTTTGGAATGTATTAGGTTGATGTTGAGTACCAAGGTAGTCACAGTGTAAGACATTGTACAATATGTAACAGAATGAAATTGACTTGAAGCTTCTCAGGGGCTGCTCTTGTCATTATATATAGCTAGATGATCAATCTTGGGCCCAGTTGTTCAGAGTTCTGACTCTTTCTTTTTTTTTATCCATTATAAATGCTTTTTTTAAAGTTCATAGATCTTCCAACCTTACTATTTGATTGCAAGTCTTATAAAAATGACCCTTAAAATAGAGACTCACGGAATAAAAGCAGACATTACGAAAATGTGATTGTGGTAAACAGGATACATAATTGTCTGTGTTTGTTTTGGATCCAGGTTTGATATTAGATTTAGTGGAGTTGGTCATGGAACCAGACTAACTTTATAGGAATACCTCAGATGCTTTAAACTAAACTTATTTTGTCATGCACAACATCTGTATGATCAGCTGTTGCATATAAGATGTTCTAAAAATAGCATCCAACAAATGATGATGTGTTCAAGATGGAGGGAAAATAAACCTCTTAAAAAGTGTTAATAGTCCATACAGAAGAACAGAAAGGAATATTTAGATTTGGGGGAAAAAATAAGCAGGAAGGGCAACAATTTCATTTATTGGACATATTGATTTGTGTATGACTAGTGACAGATTTGATTGCTGTTGTCATGTGCAATAAAAAAATATTCCAAAAATTATGTAAAGTTGAGAGAAGCGATTGAACTCCATGGGGTTTGGAATTGCAGTTTGTGAAATTTTACTGGAGGTAATTAAGGTCTAAGTGTACTTTACAAAATGTTTAGTTGAACATAAGGTTTATTGCTACATCAGTCACAGATTCTGAAGTTTTTAAATGCATGTTTTACAAGTTCACAATAGCAGTTCATGATATTTTGTTACACCTTACTGAAAACTGGTCCAGCTAGCAGAAAAAAAATTGACTGCATTACTGAGAAGGTCTTGTTAGGGCTGGCAGGTCTGCATACATATATATATTTTGCTGGAGTTCATTCTCCTCTTAATTGCTCATCTTGTTGAAACCAGATTGATTGGAGGGCATCCATGTCCTATGAACTTGTTTCTAGTTTATTGCCAGGTCGAATATTGAGAAACCCTCAAAATGTAAATTTTGTTATGCTGATGTTGAACATTATGTGTGGATTAAAAATTTGTTTCTCTGGTAAACTTTACTCAAACCAAATTTCCTGAAATATAGCATTAAAATAAATGGAGAGTTGGATTGTTCAAAGTTGTCAACTGCATTACTTCCCTTGCTTAAGGCACAGCTTGCCATTCTATGTGATTTTGAGGCAGAACAAGCTGCACAGCCTCTGAAGTAGAAGTGTATCAGTTTCAAGTAAAAACATGGTATTTATGCAGCATACCATCATACCATTGTGATCGAAAACAGAAAAAGGTCCTTTTCCTTTTTCTTTAATCTTTAAATTTAATTTCCATTAAATGATTATGTACCTACTGAAATGTGTCAGACTGGAAAGTATTATGAGGAGCATTCTGAATTCGCACAGTTCATTCCCTTTTTTAAAAAAAATACTTTATTTTTTACAGTCATAATAAAAGTAAATAAATGATCACAAATCCTTATAAACAGAGAAAAAAGAATCAAGACCTATCATTGAGGCATTCATGTTAGGAAATCAACAAAACAAGTAAATGAGAGAGAAGAAGATTGTTGAAAAATAAATCATTGCCTTGAATGGAGTACATATAATTTAACCACATACATCAGTCTTTCTTTAAACCCATTGGTTGGTATGTTTATGATGGAGAAATAAGAGTACAAATATCAAGTAAAACTTGGCAAAATATTACATTAGGAGATGTGAGGTTACATTTAAAAGTGGTTTTTGGGGTTTAGTTTCTTCTGTGCAGCTTATGTAAGTAGAAAAGTGCAAAAAATATGCAGAGATTGTGATTCTGCCGTTGAATGTAATGCATTATAATTCTTTCCAATAATTGTCATAATTTTTTTCTCTCGATTTGTCATTGACCATATTAGCTGTATGTGTAGCATTAGTCGTTTCAGTTTCTTCAATTTTCAAAAGGATTACTGCTTATATCATAACCTGTCGCAAATTCTTTAGACTATAATCGTGACATCAGTGAGTTCTTTGTTATGGTAATGTGCCACTTACACATTCATGTCAGGGGCAGGTAATGCCCATGTCATCTTTTATGAGGGTCATATTTTAAATGTTATTTGTAAATGATGTAATAGAAATTTATGATGACAGTGAATATGGGGTTTTCATTTATGGAAGATTCAAAAACAAGTTTAAACATTAACCTTCATGTTTTACTTTTGAAATGTATTATGTTCTAATTTTAACTCTTCCTTGGAATCCTGTATATTTTCCGCTGTAACAGGGTATTGTTTAGTCTCTGAAATATACTGAATTTATTGCACTAGCAGTTGGATGGATTAGAGGTTATTGGAATTTTACTTGCAATTATGGATATTCATCGGACAGGAGATTGCTTGGCTGTTAGGTTTCCAGAATTTGACCAATTTAGCTCTCATGTATTAAAACGATAATAATCAGAGATCTCTTGTAGAAATATTGCCTCTATAGCTCAAAGAAATGAATGTTGTTTTTCTAGGCTGACTTAGCAGTAGTTGACAGCCTATTTGTGGAGTTCCAGACAACCTTGATGGGGGTCAAGGACTGGTTAACCCAAGCTGAAGTTACCTTGGCAACCTATCATAAACTGCCAGTTCCACAAAAGGCCACGGATACATGGAGGGATAAAGCAAAGGTGCATTTCATTGCTTGCATTAATAAATGGCTTTATATGGGTATAAATTCCAGTGATGTCAAGTAGCTTTACATTGGTATCACTTCCAGTGATGTATTACATTTCTGAACTTTATCTTTGGTTGGCACCATGTAGTCCTTATTGGGCTGAGGTGCCATAAAATAATATGATATACATATCCATATATATTTATAACTTCATTGATGCCATCAAATGGTTGTATGTAGGTATCTCTTCCATTGATGCCATCAAATGGTTGTATATAGGTATCTCTTCCACTGATGCCCTCAAATGGTTGTATGTAGGTATCTCTTCCATTGATGCCATCAAATGGTTGTACGTAGGTATCTCTTCCACCGATGCCATCAAATGGTTGTATGTAGGTATCTCTTCCATTGATGCCATCAAATGGTTGTACATAGGTATCTCTTCCATTGATGCCATCAAATGGTTGTAAATAGGTATCACGTCCAGTGATGCTGTCAAATTAAAGATTTTGCAAGTCAGATACAGTGGTGTTGCACCACCACAGTAAGAAGGGAAAGTGTTTTGTGGAACTTCTCTTGGTATCTACATTTTTGTTACACTGACACAAGATACAAGATGCATACCTGCTGACCCTTATGATTTGACCGTATGTTAAAGACTGATGTTGGAATAAAAGCCAAAATTATGGAAGTAAGATTGTTGTGGTAAAACCTGTATACTGGCTTGTCTGTATTTGGTTTAGATCAGGGTTTTATATTTTATATAGTGGAGTTTGTCAGGGAACCAGGCTGACTTTACAGGAGTATTTTTGATGATCTAAACTGCTCATATTTATTCATGTAAAATATCTGCATGAGCTGTTATTTATTTTAAAAATGGCATCAAACATGCTACTCATGTTCAAGATGAAGGGAATAATAAGCCTCATAAAATGTGTTAATAGCCAGTACAGAAGAACAAAAGTGAATATTCAGATTTCTTGGAGATAAAAAGCATGATGGCTAATAATTACATTTATTGGACATGTGTTGATTGAGTATATCTCATGGCAGGAGATATAAATGCTGTTGTTATGTAAAAATAAACAAAATCCAAGAATCGCATCAAGTTGAGAGAAAGCAAGAAGCCATTGAGCTTCATAGGGTTTGGAATTGCAGTTTATGAAATTGTACTGGAGGTGATTAAGGTCAGAGTGTACTTTACAAACTTTTAAGTTGAACATTATGTTTCCCATCACAGCATCAGTCCTGAATATAACTTTTAAACTTTAGAAATGCACATTTTCCAACATCACAAAAGCAGTACACAATATTTTGTTAAACCTTAATAAAACTGGTCCAACTTAGGGAGAAAAGTGAACTTACTGAGAAGGTCCTCAACAGTTGATGGTTTGGTTAATCTGTAAAGATTAGAACTGAAATGAATACAAAATCTCTGCAGAATAGAACTGAAATTAATACCAAATCTGGACACATTATAACTGAAATGAATGCCAAATCTATATATTTTAGAACTGAAATGAATAGCAAATTTTCTTATTTAGATACTTGTTGAATGTATTCGAATAGGATTAGAGTATTTATTGATGTTAATAATGCTATCAAATCCATTCTTTCTCTTTGTCTGCATTGTTATTTATGGACACCACCCATCCATCCCACTCCTGCCAATTGACATTGAAAACACTGAACTCAGTTGTGCATTTCTAATAATGACATTGGAGACATACAGTTTGTGATGATTGAGACTGAAAATTCAGTGAGTGTGGGTGTTATTTTTGTCATTTTTCCTTAAACTCATTATGACAAAAATGTTCTTTAATGTTGAAAATGGATGATAGGTAAAGAAGGACAAATTCAAGATTACTTGTTCAGTTAAATGTGGTGAGACTCAATTAAAATTTTGATATGCTGGTTGATACATAAAGGCTTTGTGTACAGTGATATGATCCCAGTTCTATACCATAACTTTCATTAATTGAC
Organism: Megalonaias nervosa; assembly: GCA_016617855.1. NCBI lineage: Eukaryota > Metazoa > Mollusca > Bivalvia > Unionida > Unionidae > Megalonaias > Megalonaias nervosa. Next base: position 55,892 of record JAECUM010002066.1, read on the forward strand.
GGTCATATTACACACTATTTCACAAGTGTCTGAATGACAGTGAGTAGAAATTACAATGTGACTATTTTAAATTTAGACATTTTGATTAGCTTGTGAGTGGGAAGTGTAATTTCAGGTGATTAACAGGTTTAAAGTTTTTTCTTGCAGATTCATTCAGCATTGCATAGTTTACATTTCACATTGTGTGTTTCTTTTAAAATATGCTGCTAAACTCAATGTGTGAAATGTTTATGATTTTCCACTTTCAAAGAATATATGTTTAATTTTCATATTTTATATTTCCAAACTAATTACTTAAATTAAGTAAGGTTAAATTTGAACAATTTGTGACCAGGACTTAAACATCGCAACAGTAAAATCACAAGGAGAATTCCTCATGTGTGGTAACTTCAAAAAAATGCTCATGATAGTGAAAGAACATTGTGCATAATGTTTAGTAATGGTCTTCTTAGTAAAATATTTTCATTGTACAGGTCATTTAATATTTGATATAATTCCTTTTCTATTTTTATCTTTGTTCAATACCTGCAGACCTTGCAGCTGCAGTTTAATGAAACACGAAGCCAGGTCGATGAGGTGCGTGATGCAGCAGTAGAGGCGATGAGCAAAAGCGATCGCTACACTAAAATGGTGGAACCAGAACTGACTCATCTCAACCAGAGGTGGGAGGACATGGAAAATAAAATCAAGGTAACATCTGCATCTGCTTACATATAGTCAGCTTTCATTACAAAATTCATTATTATGAAATATCCACTTAAGAACAAAAAATATATAGGGATGAATGAATACACTATTAAATTGGACCATTACAATGGAATATTTGAGTTCAGATACTGAGATCGTTTTTTTCTTTAATAACAGAGGTAAAAATTACCTGTATAAACTGACTCTGACAATGACACTGCCCCAAGGCCTGAAATTCATTGACCAGGTGTTTATCCTTATTGTAAAGAAATGAATTATCAATTAGGAACTCTAATCAACTTGTAACTCTCAGTTGCAGACGAGTGCACAACATGTTTGTTACTTGTATTGATAATTGGGGACTAAACATAATCACATGCAACATGCTGGGAGTACTTTTTTCTGACATGTTACTTAAAATAAATGAGAAATATAAAATTAACACATGTCACTTTCTGGAATGATTTCAAAAATTGCTTAGTGGAGTTAGTTAGGGAAGCAGATGCTCTTGCATGTGTTAGCCAGGTGAGCAATCTTGGGTCCATCTGGGCAATGTCGACATGAGGTTTTCACCAGAAGGCTTCTTATGATGTCTAGTTGGTCCTAAATGAATGATACTTCCACAATCCCTTGTGAAAATTTTGTTATTGTTAGTTCTTCTGAAGGAATGGTCGTATCAGCATGATGTCTTGTTGGTCCTAAATGAAAATGTTGCCAGTTTACATTCAATGTGCCACCACATTGGCCATCTTTACAGTCTTGTTATAGCTTTGGGGTGATTTCAGCTCTTGGCAGTTGAAAAGAAGAAACAACCTTTGGTCCTGGAAATTTGTTTTTGCGAGTAGAGCATCTGTCTCGTCGAGACTCGTGCTTTTTTTCCCAGTTTGTGGATATATTTGAAGAACATCATGAGTGGTGCCACTTCTGTAGCTTTGTTCCCCCTCCCCCTATATATATTACTTATAGAGTGAAAAAAAGCAGTTATTTCTTGGCATTGTTCAATGATCTTCTATCCATGATGTCAGGTTCAATGTCAAAGACCATGACAAAGAAATTTTGTACTGCCTGTGCAGGTATCGTTCGACTCAAATATAAGAAAAGAGTTTTGTTACCAAATTTGGTATGTTGGGGTTCTTGGGAATAGCACTGGAGGTTTCAGTACTCAGCAGTTTGATAGAAGAAAATGACCTGTAATGGATTCCTTGAATTCTGTTTTGGCCAGAAGATCATCAATCCTTTTGAGGAATTTATATGAAAGTGAATGTTGGTGGGTTCAAAGCAATAATGGATCTATCACTTACAAAGCATCTTGATGTTCATGTCTGCAGGAAATTCAGCGACCAGTGCAGTTCGAGACCGTAGAAATACCAAGAACTACAGTCACCATGGTAACCACATCATGTGAAGTTCAGCAGATGCAGGAGGTAGATGTCAAGTTTCAGACGCTTTTTGACCATGCCATGAACACAATGCAGAGTTTTGAAGACAATGTCCTCTTCAAAGGGGAGATCAGGTCCAGAGACATGGAGGGTGATCCCCAGGACAATGCAAAGGTAAGGAAAACTTTTTTTGTGGTCCCCCCCTCCTCACAGCTTTACATCTAATGGGGACCCACACAGTATTATTGCTAATCTGTTCACAGATCCTTGCATATTTATGATTTGCATTTGGTTTCTAATAAGTAATTTCAGAAATAAAGAATGGATTGGTATCAAGCTTGATGTAAAGATTGTTTTCAACAAGCAGACTGTTTGGTATGGGGTTTTTACTTCAAATTTCTTTGTTGATATTGGACAACATACTGGTTATTGCCTATGTTTGACTTCAGCTTTAGTATTTAGCTATCCACCTGTGAATTTTGTCTATCAACAGTGGAATGATTAGATTGATCGGGATGAATTTTGTACAGATTGGCATGGATAATACACAAATCAGTTTGGTTTTTAAAGTTTTTGAGCAATAATTTACATTTTATGTCGGGGGCCCCGAGTGGTCTAAAGCTCTCTCCATTACGGATTACTGCCATCTCACCTCTGTCTGCGTGGGTTCGAGTCTAGGATTTGGCGAATGTGGATATGTGAGAAAGCTTGCCAGTAGCTTCTTGTGGGTTGGTGGTTCTTTCCGGGGATTTCCCGGTTTCTTCCTCCACCATTAATACTGGCCGCCCTATATAGCCTGTCATGTGCTGAAAAATGGCGTTAAGCCCCACAACAACAACAACATTTTCTGTCTTGTCTTGATTTAGATTTACATAATGAGACAGCCCAGTGGAACTTAGCTTTTCTACTTGATTTGATGACATGGTGGGAGGATTCATTTTCTGCTGGATTTTATGTCTTAGTGGGAGGATTCATTTTCTACTTGATTTTATGCCATGGTGGGATTCACTTTCTACTTGATTTTATGTCACAGTGGGAGGATTCATTTTCTACTTAATTTTATGCCATAGTGGGATGATTCACTTTCTACTTGATTTTATGTCATGATGGGAGGATTCTTGTTCTGCTTGATTTTATGCCATGGAAGGAGCATTAATATTTTGCTTCCAAACATCATCTCGTTATCTTCAGTTTCAGACAGTTTGATGTTACAGCTGTTTTTGCAAGATCTGGGACAAATTTATGAAACACTTGTGACCTTTGACCTTATATTCTGGAAACAATTTAAGTACAAAATATTTTAAAAGTTCAAGCTCAAAATTGTCCAGTCAGAGATGATATTTTGAGTACATCCCCTTTATTGAAATTTAGCATGCTGCTTGAGGAACAAAAATTCAGAAGCTGTTGAAAGTACCATTGTTAGACTCTAATCTAATTTAAGTTACAGAATACTAATAATTTTGTATTTTTAGCTGGAGTTTTGTTCTCAGATTGTTTGAGAATATTGAGCTTGCCCACAAAAGTTTGCTTTGTGTATAAAACTGTATGACTTGCAGGACAAATATTTTCCAAAGTAATTTATTTCAGCTCCACAGAAATATAATAATATTGTAAATTTACTTAGATTTGGAAAAACAATCTCCCTTTAATTTCTTGTTATGTTTTACCATCTCTTTTGAACCCAATTGATTAATCAAAAAGGTTTGAAACAAAGGAAGTTGCATTCAACTCTTTTTTTTTTGTTTTCTTCAGAATTTGGAAGATGGTGTTCAGAAACTTCGAGCAGAGATGGAATCCGTCATCAATTGTGGGGAAAAGTTGGTATCTCAGATCGAACATTCTGACCCCAAAACAAGTCAGAAGATTGATGTCCAAGTTCAGAAGCTCAGGGTAAGGGGAATAACTCAGGCTTTATTGTATTGTGCAGCTAACTAATGTAGCGCAGATTCTTGGTGGCCCTCAAAACATGGCTGATAGAAAATTGTTCCTTGTTGTTTTTGTTGTTTTTTTCTTTCTGAACCACATTGAAAAACCTAGATAGAAAATTGTTCATTGCATTTTTTTCATACTGTGCCACATTGAAAAACCTAGATAGAAAATTGTTCATTGTTTTTTTTTCATGCTGTTTCACATTGAAGTGCCTAGATAGAAAATTGTTCATTGATTTTTTTTTTTTGTACAGTGCCACATTGAAATATCTTGATAGAAAATGTTTGCTTTAAAATTTTTCATGCTGGGGTTGATGCATATGTTAACTTTATTATGGCATTAGTAGCTGTGATGCTATTACAATGATGGACGTGGGTTTTGCTTTAAAGTGTGATTAAAGAAAGGTACTTTCCATATCATGTTCACAAGCAGTTTTAATGATGAACTATTTTCAAGAGATCACGAGTTCATGAAAGTACCACACAACATATTTTTGTCATCTTTGCCATTTTGTTTAATGCAAAACTTGGCAAATTGAGGTAGTGGATGAATTTGTAGTTGTTTTTTCTTTGATTTTTAAATAACTTTATTAAAGCATATAGTGAAGTTAGTCGATTTTGACCTTAGTCTTGATTCAGTTGAACCATCTGTTTATGTTAATTGAATTGTTTCCCACGTGGCTTAGCAACAAGTCAAGGCATTATTAACCTGCTTTTTTGCAGCTACTAAGTTCCACAATTTCCAGATTTCACTCACTTGTGAAGCTGTTTATTACTGTGGAACTTTCACTGCTTCATATATGAAATTTGGATTTGCAGTTATTTAAATTTATATTGATATGATCATCCGTGCGAACTCGGTAAAAATAAACAGCAAACAAAAATGTAGCCTTATTAAGCATTTCAGATTCATCAGATTTTATTTTATTTTATTTTATTTTTTATTTGATATGTTGTGCTTGAAATGGCAGTCAGTAATTTTATGTAGGATATGAAAATCATTGTACTAACTGAGCCAGTCAGCAGCTATTCCATCCTAATATAGTTCTAAGAAAATCATTAATAATTTGTCTGATTTTTCCTGAAGAATTGCTCTGCAGTGAAGAATGTTATTTCCATTTGAAGCAGCATTAAAGCCTAAATAGAAAATGACACGTTCATTGTGTTCAGCTTTGGAACTATTGTGTAGGATGACACAGCAAGTGCATACTGGCAGGGGAACAGACTAATTTGTCAGATCTGCAAACCTATGCCTCCCGTTTCTTTTTATGAGCCAAAATAGGACCGGGTCACCAGTAACACCACATTTACTTGGCTGACCACTTCTATAGAGACCTTCCACAGAACATGTTGCACTGAATTTTGTTAAAAAATTCAACATTGGCAATTCTGCAAGTGCTCATGCCTTCCTCATGACAGTGCAGATGGTGCTTATCTCAAGTATCATTCCTTTACATATTTAAGTAATTCTCTTCCAGTGATATAGGTTTACATATGGTACTGAGTTGATGGCTTATAAACTGCTTGTTATGACTACGTAATTACCTTAAAATTTATTGTTAATTGATCATTAATGTGACACTGTAGGGTCTAATCACATAATTTGCATCCTAATGCAATGTAAACATCGTTAATGTGATGCAACAGATTTTATCCTATTTGAGGAAACTACATTGCATCTCACCGAAAAATAAAAATAAAAATTTTTCTCTCTAAGTAAAAGATTTAAGCAAGCAAACAAATAATAGACTGTGCTAGGTTTGGAACTTAAATAAGGTTATAAATGTGGTCAAGGATAACTGGGGAGAGGGCCATGGAAAGGGATATATATTACATTGAAAATGTTTACAGTTTCCAGTTTGATTCCATTCTGATGCTTGCTATTAAAACTGTAGTAAAGCAGTGTCGGCAGCTTTTTTTACACCATTGTATCTAATGTAGATCAGTTTTGCCAGTATAGAGTGAGAGGGGAAATTGAAATACATTTGAGTAACATCAAATAAGAATAAGTCAGAATTAAGTACAGTGATCTACAACTAAACAGAACCAGTCAGAGTAAACAAAATTATCAAGTGAAACTATGCTGAAGTTAAGTGAAAAGAAACAAGTAGGATAGAATCAAGTCTGACTTAAAACCAACCATAAGCCAAGGAAATTAAAAGTTTGAAATAGTTTGAAGGAATTTATGTATTTCCTGTTTCTGAGCAAAAGCATTTTGTTTTCTCTCTTAGGAGCGACTAGAAAGTTTGAAATTGCAGACTGAAACAAAGAGAAAGGCATTGGTGATCATTGCACCTTTGTGGTACCAGTTTCAGGAGTCTTCACAAAATCTCTCCAAGCAGATTGATGACTTGGAAATGAGAGTTCTTGAAAACCCAGCCCAGACAAAGGTAAAAAAACCAAGTTTTATCCTGAAGATGGCTTACTTAATTCTGCAAGTGTGGATCTGTTTTTATTTTGACATAACTTTTAATTTGAATTAGTTGCCTTCCCACAAGAAAGATAATATGTTGGCAATCCTGATGAAATGCACAGGTATACCAGATGTTTTTATACTACCCTGATAAGTGGGGTTACCATTAATTAGTAATTCTTGTATCCATCTGTCTTTCTCTCTTGCCCATGGAATGTAACTTGTACTGCATTTTTATGGATTGCCATGCAACTTATATATTATGGTCATCACCTGCAGATGAACATTGACCAGTCACTTTGCTCCCTCCATATCTTGTAACTTCTAGCAGTGTATTACAGATTCTCATTGTATATTGGGCTCGCAGTTTGTCTTGCAGATTTGAGCTCACCTGTGCATAAATTATGGTATTTTCTTGTGTCCGTTGTCCGTCATGCTCTGTCCTTGAACAGTGGTTTTCCATTCTGGAGTCCATATTTCTGATTTGATTTTAAATTTTGAACATGGGTTTATATTGTCAAAATCTCAGACAAATTTAATAACGAGCAAGATCCATGCATGTCATATTTGATAATGAGCTAAAAGACTTCTTATGATGTCTAGTTGATATGGAACGGAAAAATAGTACAAATCTGACATCTGATACGGCCACCAGAGTAGCCATCTCGAAAATACGACTACTTCTCCTAGATGGATGATCATATCAACATGGGTTTTCGCTACATGATATCTTACGATGTCTGGTTGGTCCGAAGTAAGAATGGTGCTAATCTGAAGTCCAAAATGGCCACCATGACAGTCGTCTTGAAAATTTTGTTATGGCAACTCCTTCTGAACAGAACATAATATTGACTTGGGATTTTCACCAAAAGATTTATTTTGCTGTCCAGTTGGTTTTAAATGAAAATGGTTCCAATCTGACATTTAGTATGGCTGCCACACAGTTACCATGTTGAAAACCTTGTTATTGCTACTCCTCTTTGGATGGTTATCTGAACATGAGATTTTCACTGAAAGACTTCTTATGATGTCTAGTTGGTCCTAAATGAAAGTGCTACCACTCAGAATCCTTTATGGCCACCACAGAAGCCAGTTTGAAAATATTATTATTGTTACTACTCTTGAACAAGAAATCATATTGACATAAAATTTTCACCAAAATACTTCTTACAGTGTCTAGCTGGTTGTAAGAGAAATTGGTGCTGATCTGAGGTCCAATAAGGCTGCCACAGTGGTCAGCTTGAAAACCTTGCTATCACTACTTCAGAATGGAAAATCATATTGGTATGATATTTTCCTCATCATAAGACTTCTTATGATGTCTTGTTAGTCCAAAGTGAAAATGTTGTCATCCCTACTTCTCCAGAATGAATGGTCATTTCATCATGGAGACTTTTGCCAACAGACTCCTTATTATGTTTTGTTGATACTGAATTAGAATTGCGCTGATCTGACATCCAATATATGGCCATTTTGGAAATATGGTTTTTGCTACTCTTCCTAAATGGAAAGTCATTTTGACATGGGGCTTTTCATCAGAAGAGTTCTTATGGTATCTTGGTCCTAATTAAAATGACTAACATGGCCACCATGGCAGCTATTTTGAAAATATTGCTCTCTAATCCTCCCAGATGCATATTTACATAGAGTTTTCACCAATAGACTTCTTATGATACCTACTTAGTCCTAGATCAAAAAGTTGTCAGTTGCACATCAAATATGGCTATGATGACAACTGTCCAGATAATCTTGTCACCAGTATTTCCATTGAATGAATGATCATTATGACATTGGGTTTTGATCAAAAGACTTTTAATGATGTCTACTTTGACCTAAATGAAAATGGCACCAAGCTTGCATCCAGTATGTATCCCACAGCAGCTAATTTCAAAATCTTCTTATTGCTGAAGAATATCAGATATGGTTTCAATACTCAGCAGTTAAAAGGAAGAGATGGTCTTATCTCGAATTCTTGGAATTTTGTTTGTTTTAACCAGTAGAGCATTAGTCCCTTCAAGGGACTCTTGTTTATTTATTGCTGTGAAACTTAAGTACATATTATGGTCATTATCAATGGATATGCATCTTTTCAAATCATTGTGCTCACACTTTTTTCAGAAGAGTTGTGTGCTTTCTTTGATCATAGATTCATCTCCTTCATATGGTAGGAGTGGGTTGCAGGGGTCTTTGTACATGAGCAAAGTGCTCATCATTCCTCTAGTTTTCATAGCCATTTTACAGCAGGGTGAATATTACAAATACTAATTCTTCAGAAGCATCTCACTCTTCACAGAAACAAATGTAGCTCCCCAGTCCAAAAGTTCTTTTCAGTGCCTTTGTTTTATCTCATTCTTGACTTGACAAGTTCGTTCATGCAGCCTGAAACAGAGTTTTTGAGTTATACCCTAAAATGGGTAAGGTTACAATAATTGGACTGTCATTTTCATTTCATTTGCACATTTATTTACATTAATTCAGCATGTCACTTGCATGTCATTTACAGTTGCATTGCAGCTTCTATCATGATCTTTCATTGAGGATCTCAGAGATGATTTCTGATTTTGTATTTATCACTTCCATTCATCGTTTACTTTCATTCCACTGTACTAATGACAGCATGTCTGTTATTGATGGCTTTAAATGGAAAGGACAACCCCTGTCCCTCAATAACTTGCATACAACAGGGTCCAAAAACACAGACTGCAGCTTAAGCAAGGGTGTGAGTTACTGAGGGACCTATGAAAATTTAAGAAGGGTATGCTTTCCCAGCTGGACATCAACAAGATGAGGGGGTGGGGCTGTTAAATGGTTAGTACTCATTTGATATCTGTGTTGGGAATAATTGTCAATAAAATTGTTTTTCCAAGGAAGTTGTTGGCTTTTCTGCATAAATTACCTTAAATATATGACTTTTTATTAAAACTTGTGAATTTCATGTTGTGGAATCTGATTTCCGGGCACTCATCACTGTTTTTGATGATAAAAAAAGCAGTTTATCAAAGTTTTGTTTACTAGTTTTGATCACAGTTGTCTTCACATTCAACAAATAGGGGCCAATTCTTTTCTTATTTTCTAGGGACAAAAATGGTATCTGACCCCATTTGATAAGCAGGTTTTTAAGTTATCTGGGTGTCATGGAGAGGTGCATTGCTTTTGTATGTTATCTTGTTAAAAGTCTGTCATGCAGAGAGATAAACAACATGATCAGGAAAAGCATGAAAAATGCAAAACACTCCTGGATAGAAAGACAATGCTGCAAAATCGAAGACAGTCTGAGTAGAAATGACAGCAAAATGGCATATCAACTGGTGAAAGATGTCACAACCCATAAACAAGGGAAAACTACCACCATCCAAGACAAATCAGGTAAATGCCTCACAGAAGATCAAGAGATCCTCAAGCGATGGACAGAATACTGCTCAGAATTGTACAATCATAAAACCGAAGGAGATCTAGCAGTACTAAATTACCCTCAGGCAGAAGAAATTTATGACAACCCTATTCTTCATGAAGAAGTAGAAATTGCAGTTAGGTCGCTAAAGAAAGGAAAGTCAGCCAGCATTGAAAACATACCAGCAGAGCTCATTCAAGCAGGAGGAGAAGAGATTGTCACAGTCCTAACAACAATCTGCAACAAGATATGGCAGACAGGAGAATGGCCCACCACATGGACTCAATCCTTGGTGATCATGCTCCCCAAGAAAGAAAACCTACAGCTATGCCAGAACTACAGAACCATCAGTTTGATCAGTCACCTGAGCAAAGTCATGCTGAAGATCATTCTCAACAGACTAAAGCCTCAAGCAGAGAAAATCATTGCTGAAGAGCAGGCAGGCTTCCAAGCAGAAAGGAGCACCACAGAGCGAATCTTCAATCTCAGACTCCTTTGCAAGAAATGCCTTCAGCATCAGCAGAATCTATACCATGTCTTTATAGATTTCAAAAAGGCCTTTGATAGGGTATGGCATGCAGCCTTATGGGCAAATATGAGGAAGTACAGCATCAGCTCAAACCTGGTGCAGGTTGTTGAGCACCTCTATGACAAAGCCACCAGTGCTGTCCTCATCATTGGCAGCAGAGGAGATTGGTTTTGAACAACAGTTGGAGTCGGACATGGATGTATACTGTCACCTACACTCTTTAACATTTTCCTGTCAGCATTGGAGGAAGAACAATCACAAACCTTCGCTTCGCAGATGATATTGATGGCTTAGCAGGAGATGAAAAAGAACTGGCTGACTTGGTTGAGTGCCTCGACACAACCTCCACAGGATACAGCATGGAGATTAGCGCTGAAAAAACCAAACTGATGACAAACAACACCAATGGCATCAGTGCAGAAATAAAGGTCAGTGGACAGAAACTGGAAAGAGTCACAAGTTTCAAGTAATTGGGATTAATTATCACTGATGAGGGCTTCAAACCAGAACTATTTTGCAGGATTGCCCAGACAACAGCAGCAATAACAAGGTTGAGACCAATATGGAAATAATACCAACATTGCTTTTGGTTCCAAAATAAGGCTGATGCGCTCAATTGTCATATCCATCTTTCTGTATGTTTGTGAAACATGTACGCTCACATCAGATCTAGAAAGAAGGATTCAAACCTTCAAAATGAGATGCTACTGCAAGATCTTGGGCATCTCATACATTGACCATGTAACCAACGAAGAAGTCCACAGCAGGATCCAACGATCCATCAGATCCTATGAAGACCTCTTGACCACTGTAAAAAAGTGCAAACTGAAGTGGTATGGTCGTGTCTCAAGATCATCTGGACTGGCAAAAACAATCTTGCAAGACACAATGCAAGGGTGCAGAAGAAGAGGCAGAGAGAGAAAGAGGTGGGAAGACAACATTAAGGAGTGGACAGGCATGGGATTTGGAGATTCCCAAAGGGCAGTAGAGAACAGGGAATGAAGGAGAGAATTGGTTGTAAAGTCAACTGTGGTGCCCCAATGACCTCTTGGGTTAAGGGATTGATGATGATGATGATGATGATGATGATGATGATGATTGTTAAAAATGTCATACAGAAAAAGAAAATGCCTAAAATTCAAAGACAGCATTGAATTTATAATAAATAAAAATGTAACTGCAGCTGCAGTAAATGTAAAAATATAACTAGAGAATATTAGCTATCATATTACATTTTGTTCAGGTAAATGGCTTGTAAGTAGTAACAAAATGTCATTGTAAAGAACAAAGAATCTGATCCTAAATTGTCACACAAAAGGGCTTTTGACTGTAGAAATTTAGTGGATACCAGAAATAGAGATAGACTTTTAAATAACTTCATTAAATGCATTTATATTTCTTATAGTTTTGTTTATCATTTATCATTCTGCATTTTGCATTGGCATTCTCAGTTTCCTTCCTTTTGCATCTCATGTTATTTGTGTTCATTATGCATTTCATTTTTGTTTTAACTAATAGCAATTGCTCTTATTTGGGTCTGTACTATATTGGCATGGGTATTTGTGTCTTATTTGGGTCTGTACTATATTGGCATGGGTATTTGTGTCTTATTTGGGTCTGTACTATATTGGCATGGATATTTGTGTCTTATTTGGGTCTATACTATATTGGCATGGGTATTTGTGTCTTATTTGGGTCTGTACTATATTGGCATGGGTATTTGTGTCTTATTTGGGTCATTATGTTACCTAACATGAGCAATAAGGATTTCATTCATAGTTTCATGCCTGGTGTCCTTTGAAGAGGGTCAGTGGTCAGGTGTAGAATTTAATTTAATTACAGTGACATTTTCTGACCAAAATCCTCACATAAAGATGCATCATGTATAGGGCAGTTTTAATGACCACTGGGTCACTGTCTAGGAGTTGGCTTATGGAAGGGTGGGATGGCAGGAATAATACAAATCATGGATGTTTTATTGAGAGCGATCACAGTTGCTGCAGTTAATTTTTTTCCAATAGGTATTTTTAGGGCTGGCTATTCATTCAGATATATGGTTCATCACAATTAGTAGGTTCTAAGTAAAATACTAACCAACACACATAAATCTTGTTTAAAATGCATACATTTGCACACAGATTGAAACTCTGCACTAAATTAACCTATTTCTGAGTTTTTCGAGAATTTTGTTGCTGGTTTTATCTTTCTTCTGAGAATTATGCATACCTTTGTTTCTTTTGTGAAGGATCTTCCAACAGTGTGTCTAATTATGCATTCAAATGCAGGTTTTCCAGAAATCAGAAATAAATGTTTCATCTGTTGACTGATGTGATAGATGTTTGGATAATTAGCCTGCAGAATATTATCTTATGCACATTAACTAAATGCAGTAGTTGTAGCAAAGTGTGTTCATTTGTGAATATGAATAGTTCTGCCATCAGTAGCATGTTTAGAATAGTATCTAATTATGCATTCAAATGCAGGTTATCCAAACATCAGAAATAAATGTTTCACTTGTTGATTGATGTGGTAGATGTTTTGGATAATTAACCTGCAGAATGTTACCTCGTGCCCATTTGTCCAAAGCAGTAGTTGTAATAATGTGTGTTCATTTGTAAATATAAATACCCTCACCAATAGGAGCACATTTGGAAAGCTGACAATATACAGACTTTTAGAGAGGAAAATAACATAGTTGCTCCAGTCTGGAAATTAGGTTACAGTGACCTAATTTTTGGTATGGTTAAGTTCTTCATCTTGAGATATGCCTTTATGCCAGATCTCAGGCCTGCAAGTAAAAAAAAAATGGATTTAGATATTTATGGTAAAACAAATGGATAGCTGGAAATGCAAAAGTCTTAAAGTTTAGGTCACAGTGAGCAAGTCCTAACATGGTAGGATTACTCACAATAATATGCATCCATATTGTGGTATTCATAAGTTCTTGTGAAATAGGATCTACGATATTGATAATGTAACAAACAGCTGAACATAAAAAAATGGTACTTGACAATGATTATATGCTCACATTGACTTCATGTTAATATTGTTGAGTTACTCTTAATTAAAATATATCCAAATACCGATTCTTGTGAGTGTAGGTCAAGTGCGGGCAACTTCCTGTAGGGCATAGGCCAGATAACTGATTTTTAAAGCCACACCCTGTGATATAAATTGACAGATAAAACCAGGTCAAGGACTGGATTTGACCCCCCGGCCATATTTTCTCACTCCTGGTGTAGGTGAACTAGATTCTGAGATACTGAGGACAAGGTGTAAATACAGCAGTTGCTCAAGCATAAACGTTGAGTCAAGTTGATCTGATTTTTAGTATGGTGGAATTACTTTTGTCATGTTGTATCCACATGTCAGTTTTTGTGAGTGGGTATAAAGGGTCCAGAATCTTGGGAGTATAGCAAGTGATCAGCTGAAAATACAAAAGTTACTTGAGCATCAGAATCAGGTCAGGTTGAAAGTATATTTATGTGGTCCAGCGACTGTCATTGAGATATATCTGTAAAATGTATACTGTATACTGGCTTACATGATTGGAGGTGACGTAGATTTCAGGATATTGGGGTGTAAAAAAAACTAATTTGGGCATATGAAAGTTACTCAGACATGCAAATTAGGTCACATCGACCTAGTTTTACAGTGATGAATGTTTTAAAATAGAAATTTACTGGTAAAGTGCTGTTTAGAAGTGGATAACAATATGCAAACATGAACAATTAGATAATATTCTATCAGATCTTGCTCTTGGCATTGCATTGGAATCTGAAAAAATGCCAGTAAAAACATAATATACCACTGAACAATACTACAATGAGTCTGCATATGTGCATATCACCTCAGTCTGCTTGGGTTCAAGTCTGTTTAGCCAGTGTGGCTACATGAGGAAGCTTGGCAGTAGCTTCCCATGAGTCCGTGGTTCTCTTTGGGGTTTTCCCAGGTTTTTCCTTTGCTAAATATACAGGCTGCCATGATTAGCCTATTCAACACAGAAGATCCCCAAAAATGTGTGCCTTTCTTGGGCTTCATATCACAAGGTTATTTTATAATATTATATATAGTTGCCTTTAACAGTCCTCTCTTTCACAACAAATTTGGTTTTGACTGATCAAAAGCATGAAGCTCTTGAGTGGTTTTTCAAAAACTTGTGTATTTTCATTCATTTGTGATATTTTCAGCCAAAATGTACAACCCTAATAGTATTTCTTCCAATTTTTGGTGTCCTGGGTGGATGAGTGTTCTAAGGTACAGGCCACTCACATCTCACCTCAGTTCGCATCAGTTTGAGTCTTGGCTCAGCTGGTGTGGGTAATGGTATGTAAGAACTCTTGTCAGTAACTTCTCATGGGTTTTCCCCGACTCTTCCTAAACCAAATGTACACACTGCCATGTTATAAAAATGGCTTTAAACCATAAAAACCTCATCCCTCCTCTTTGCATAAACTTTTGTCATACTGCCAAGCTGTGGTGGAATTGACATAACTGACTAAAAAAAAGGAAGAAAACTGAGAAAAATGCAATGAGAAAGATTTTAAACAGGAAGATGTATATTTGTTTCATAACATGAATTACTCTGCCAGTCGCAGATATATTTTCTGCATACTGATTTGTTTACTGGGTATTTGATTATGTTGAGAACCAAGAAAAAAGTTGTCAGTAGCATTTCATTTACAGGAAGTATAATTTTTTAGCCTGTATTCATGAAGTTGAATTGATATGATATTAAAACCTGTATTACACTTTTTGTTGAACATTTGTCAAAGTGCAGGAACATCTGTATTCCAGGACACTGCCACTTAAAGGAAAATTGCTTATTATTGATCTTATTTGTTAACTCCTCCATATTAAGGACACCTATTCATAAATATCATGTAAACCCCTATATATAAGGGACATCTCATGAATCTGATTGGTTAACCCTCTCCATTTAAAGGACACGTCATGAATAATCTAATCTGTTAACCCCCTCCATATAAAGACCACCTCATAAATGGTCTTATCTGTTAATCCCTCTTGAGAAAGGACATCTGCTCATAAATTATCTCATCTGATTGCCCCTCAAGATTAAGGACACCAGCTAAATGATCTCATGTTAACCACCAGATAAAGGACACCTGCCTAATCTGTTAACCCCTTTAATTTAAGTTTCATATTACATTTCTTTATTTGGGACATCCATTCAAAAAGGAAAACAAAATGTGGTTTGGTAGAGATCTTTTATAGGGTCTCAGAATAGAATGTGTATTTGGAGATACAAAATATTGTTTATCTTGTATATATTTTGGCGACTCCATAAACAAACTAGCATGCAACAATATGCAGATGGGGCTGGTTGAAAGAGCAGTGTTTATGTAGATGGCAACCCTTTTGATTTATTCTTGTTTCCATCCCTAGCTAATGTTAATGTTTAATCACTTTATAAGTGCTTTTTTGATGTATATTTATGACAGTACACCATCTTCATGGTGCCTTTGTATTTACCTACAGCACACCAGGAGATACTTACATTTATTGGCATTTTAAATGATTATTGACATATTAATTAAAAGTTAATTTCTTTTGACACATAAAAGGGAACTGATTTCAAACTTTGGATTGCAAAAAGACTCTTCTTTAATGGGCGAATTTTGATGATGTTACCAAATTCAAATAATCCTTGCTTCGTCATTTGTGCGTCAATGTTGCACATAAAATTTCAGAATTAGCCAATCCTTGACAATCTGTAAGAAATTTCCAAAAACATTGTTAATACTCTGTTGTTCTTTTATATTGTTTTAATGAGAAGAACGTACTAACATCTTCTTTTAGCAGAACACTTTGAGTTATATGTTAGAAAGTCTGTGAAGATCAAGCAGTGACATGGTGAATATCAAAGTAATTTTGGAGGCAGATATATATATATATATATATATATATATATATTTATTTGCAAAGATTTTCATAACAAGAATTAGGCATTCCATGCCACATTATGACTGTTTAATAGCAAATGTTTGACAGAAACACCACGTACTTAAAACCATGGTTGGGATTCACCTGTATATAATTAACATGATGTTGTAGGTACTTGTTGGAGCTCACCTGTATTCAATTAGTCCAAAGTTGAATCTCGAAGAGAGCCATAACATGAAGTTAGAAATGGGAAGTTTGCATTGCATTGCTTGATTTGTTATGGGTTCTTAATTACTCCTCTGAAGATACCTGAGTGTACATGGCATTTATTGGTACAGATACTGGCCACCATGTATAGTCTTATCATGTGCTGAAAAATGGCATTAATCACACAACAACAGCAACAACAGCATTCTCAATGACTGAGGGTCACAGTCATTACACACTGCAAAATTTTCTTGCAGAAGTAAAATTCTTTATTACCTGATGTATATTCATTGTGTACAACAAAAATGAAAATATAGAAATTTTCATTTATGTGCTTTAAATTAACAATGACTAATAATGACAGCCAATCTTATTTTCTGGATTTTCTGTAACCCTTTTTTGGAGATCACAATATATTGTACTGTATGAAGTTTTACCAGGTTCGTGCTCAGCTTTAGATCTCTTGGCAAGAGTCTAGTTGAAGGAGACTATATTTTATCATAATCTCGAATTTCTCTTCTTGACCGATTGCTTGTAGACCACTTGCAGTGCCATGTACATATTATGCTGGTAACATCAACAATGCCAGCATTGGCCATTTTTAGAATGTTTGTTCATTATTAGTGTCGAGTTTGTCTAAAGTAACATGACATGTATCAAAATGCTATTCATAGCGGAGACATAGTGTTCTGCAGAATCCATGTTGAGCTCTGTCATTTACTTTTAGAACTAGTGTATGGGAGGAATGAGCAGTAAAAGTTTGGAGATTGCTGTGGAATAATATTGCCAGTTTCCTCACACAGGCAGTGAACCTTATCTTTCTCACCCATCCATCAGAGATGGCAGAAAATCTCAACAGCAGTTCCTAACCTTTTTGCTGCCAGGATAATGATAAACCCCATTGCTTTCAGATTGCCTGTCTTTACACTTACATGAAGTAAGATTGGTTATTGGAAAGCCTCTTAAAAGTGTTGGCTTTAATTATTCAAAAGTTTTTTTTATACATCTGCCATATAGCGGAGTATATCATGTTATGTGACTGTTCATACATGCAATTAGATGTGCAATTAGCTGTGCATCTGCTCTGTTTTGTTTCTGCACAGCAATTAGTTCTCCACCATTTGCTGTTACCAAACTTTGTGAGTAACTTACATTTGGGGCACAGAAGAAACCTATCAATTTCGGGCTCAAAAGATCATAGGTCAAGGTCACAGGGACCGTAAGAAGGAAAACTTTCCACACAATAACTAAACTTGTATACTAAACCAGATATCTTGACCAAACTGTAAATGGCTTGCATTTGGGATAAGAAAGACACCTGTTGATTTTGGGGTCAAAGGTGAAAGGGCAAGCTCTTAGTGACTTTAGGAAGAACCATACTGAATTTGTGACCAGTAGGTCAAAGATCAAGGTTCTTGAGACTGAAAGAATAAAAGTGATTTCTGCAAACTAATTTGAGCACTATGTCTTTTACCATGACCTCATTTTGTAGCGGGCATGAATGTTAGAGAAGAAGACAGGTAAGGTAGAGTATATTTAGTAAGTAAGTTTGTAATATATTTGTAATACAGGTAGTACCTTGGTATCTTTTTTGCACTTTTCCTTCTTACTTTTGATGCCAGCCCTCTAATTTTACAGCTGTATCATAAAGGTCACAGTCATGTTTCATTACAGTGAAATGTTATCACCTCGCCTTGGTGGAGAGGGGTGGGGAACAAAATTTCACTGAATTTGCTTGTTTAACATTATCTCAAGTCAAAGAGAATGACCTCAGGATCTCTTGCACTTTAAAGTTCATGCTGAACTATGGCATACTCATCATCACTGTTTATTCCATCCTTTATCACTGAAAATGCATGCTATATTTGTTGCCTTCTCCAACAATTAAAACACACACACACACACACACACACACACACACACACACACACACACACACACACACACACACACACACACACACACACACACACACACACACACACACACACACTTTTCCATAGGTATTGATTCCTCCACGGTATCGTTTGCCCATGTAGCAGTTTTCATATTTATGCTGATTCTATGCCACTTTGTACAAGTCAGTGGTAATTATGGGATGATTGATTGATGCAGCAGCAGTTTGTATCTCGCTTGTACAAAAAATAACAGCCTTTTCTTTGGTTTCTAAGAAACAATTTCTGCAACTAATTTCTTTGTTGCAGGAAGGAAATTCTTGTTTTATTATGTAGTATGTAATTGAAAAGACAGAAACCATCTTCATAATTTCATTTGGGAAAGTATTTTGCACAGTTTACCCATTTTATAATTTAGATGTGCTACTTGCAGCTGAAGCACTTCAAAAACCTTGTCAATTACAGTTGACAATACTTGTGATCTGTTTCATTCAGCCAATGCATACAGTTGTATTGAAACTTGTAGATAGGGTGATGCTTTCAGTTAAAATGCTATTTCAGATCTAGGGCCTCCGAGTGGCCGAGTGGTCTAAAGCGCTCACCGTTACGGATCACTGCCATCTCACCTCTGTCTGCGTGAGTTCGAGTCTCAGGCTCGGCTAACGTGGGCATGTGAGAAAGCCTGCCAGTAGCTTCTTGTGGGTCGGTGGTTCTTCCCAGGGTTTTCCAGGGTTCTTCCTCCACCAATTATACTGGCCGCCACGTATAGCCTATCTTGTGCTGAAAAATGGCGTTAAACCCTACAACAACAACAAAAAAAATTTCAGATCTGTATTAAAAGATTGGTTATCTTTCCTAATAATGGATATATTCTATGTGATGTTACGTTTGTATACACACGTATGATCTCTTGGTAGGTGGGTGGGTAGGTAGGTAGGTAGGTATGTGGAAAACATCACAAATGGTTTTTGTGTTGTTTAATTATGTATTAATTAGTTAGTGTATTAATTGGTTAGTGTCCAGAATATTGAATCAAGAATAGTTTTTTCTTTGTGCCTAAGATTTATTGGAAATAAAAATGGAACAATATGTAGCAGGAATTCTGAAAATCTTGAAATGTAGCATTTTCTTTTTCTGACTAAATGATTTTTTTATATAAAAAAAATGAGGAATTTATACTACTTTCAGTGAGTTTTTTGTCAGAACAGCTGTTCAATTTCAGCTAATAGGATTTTTGTCCACTGCCAGGCAGAATTAAATCTGAGAATCAAAGGCAGAGTTAGCTTATTAAATCAGGCTGAGGTATGCACTTATCTTCAGGTTTGATATAATCAGTTACATAAGAATTCCTGTTTTATTGTATACACATACACTATACATATATATATATATATATATAGAGAGAGAGAGAGAGAGAGAGAGAGAGAGAGAAAAGGAAGGAGGCTGAGGTTTTGCAAGATTATTTTTGACGGAATCTGTTAGGTGTTTTTTATACTTGGCATTTGAACCACACCTGGATTATGTTTAAGTTTGCTAAAGATGCTTAATTGCAGACAAAATCTTTTATGTAGAAGTCCAAGTACAGTCTACTTGACTTTATTGTACCTCTGTCTGTCTACTGCATATCCAGGAATGACATTTCCTTAGCCCACCTAGCCTAGACAACTAAAACCAATGGTGGGCAAGTGAAGCATCATGTGAGTAGCCCAGTTTTAACACAGAAAAAAAATCACAACAGTTTGAATTTTTCAGCCATTTTCCATACATTCCTTGTTAAGTTAGTAGGTCAGGACTTAAACTGTTGCCTCCAGAATAGGGAAAAATTTAATATAGTTTTCTTAGTTTCACTTGCACCATGTGAATGAGCACTTGTGCAACACCACTGGTGTTGTAGTCATCATCACTAGCATTGGTGTTGGTATTAACAAGAGTCCACCTTTTATGTGTAGGTCATTATATGTGCAGGCTGTCTTCTGATTGCCATACTTGTTATATTTAAAAGTGTATGTTAATTCAGCAGTTTCATGTTTTAGGGACAAGATTTTTCAAATGAATACAAGGTAATTTTAAAAAAGTATGTTTGTAATGGGGGTGGGTGGGTGGAAAGTGAGTGACGTGAGACATGCGTGTGCCCCTCTGTTAATGATTTGGCGATCGTTATCAAGGGGATGACCTTCTTCGATGTTATTGCCCAGTGTGAATAGATAGATAGAACATTGGCAGAGAACTAAGCAAGACTATTGAGAAGAAATAAACAAATACGAGCCTCCTTAAACAATAAAATAAAATAAATTTAATTAATATATAAGTTAAAATTGCAATTACAATCCAACCGATTTACATTAATGGAATTTAATAGCTGTGTTCAGTTTATGGATTCGTTCATCATAGTAACGAGTGGTGAAAGGAGTATAATGTCCACGTCTGACTTGCATCACCTGGCATCGTTTTCTCTTGACTGTGTATTCCACGTCTAGTGTGTATGCTTGGTTCTTCCTCTGACCCTTGCTATTCTGTACTCTTTATTTGCGGACTTCCCTCATGGACTGTCCTCATTTTGTTTCTCGGGAGGAATATAGAAAGCTGTTCCCTTAAATGACAAGATTACAACGAAAGCTATATATGTTCACCACCTATCTGTATATATAACATTCTCTTACTTCCGTTATTCAGAGACATAAATAGCTATCCACACTGCATAATGTGACCTTAACAATTAATGGTCCTTACAGATTTACTGTATTTGAGGTTAGGTACAATTGTTATCTATAATTACAAATGACCATTGCAATATGCCAAGTCTGACCTTAATTAAACAGTTCATCGCTCTCGTTCCATGCGGCAATTGCCATATATATCAGCGTACATTACTATACGTCTTTTTACAGCTGGCTAGTCAATTCCGCTCAATAAGATAAATGCTCGATTACTATTGCATAAGATTCACTAAATTCTAGCTTACAGTAACCAATAACCTACAAGATCATTTGAGCATTACAAAATCATATATAAATATGCAGTTATTATTAACTCACGATAAACAGTATCATCCTACAGAAAAGGAAATTAATTCATAAATCCCTATAAAATACCACACATTTGAATATATGGATTTACATCACAAGCATATCAAACACATTTGCATAAAACCAAACAACAAAATAGAAAATTACATGGAAATTAAAATTGCATACCTTAATGCTGTTTCTTTTCCACACAAACCATGTGTCCTAGCACTATAGCCTGTCTTTTCAAGACAGCTATCTGGTCTTTTTACTTTTTTAACGAGGGAAAACTCTTTGTTAGGGTTTCCCCTGGAGTCGACCTGACTTCTCTCAAGCAAGATTTCTGACTAAAGAATTCTGAGCCAAGTTGCTACCTTAAATTCCCCATTATTTCTAAAGTGTACGCCTTAATTTTAACTGATCAATCGAAAGCGACTGTTCCTAAATTTTCTCCAAAATAATCATGTCTTTCATCAGTTTTTGACAGCCTAGAATATGACGCAATTAGCTTTACTTTGAAGATCAATTATTTGACAGAGTTCTCTACCGCGGTCATGGCTGGTAACCCTACTGTACTTTCTCACGATAGCATTACGGTCAATTCTACTGAACCTTAATGTAGGCCCTTTTATGTTTCAGAGATGAAATAAGGGAAATTTCAAAGTGAACTTTCTCAAAGACTTTTCTGGCATGACTGTTATAAAATTTTAATGCACAATTTATTCAACGTTACGATCCAGTACTTCTTCAAAATTCGACACATTACACTGTTGTCCAGTCAATTTTTTTTCTTTTCTTTGTTGTATGCTGTTTAATTTTAAAGCAATATATAAAGCTAGACATATTGTTATCCCAGTGATTTTCGAAGTAAAGTTGAGATTATGTGATCCTCCCCATCTGGACCTGTACAGTGCATGTATCCAAGGTGAGTTTATGGTATGGCATTGCATCCATTAACTGTCTTTCAACATTTGCTTTTTTTTTACCATTCTGGAGCTCTGGACACCACTCAGGTGGCTCGAGTGGTTAGAGTGTTTGAATACAAATGAGGTTTATATATCTTGAGGAGATGATCTTGCACAGATTGGCTGAGCTTGTTACCACTCTGAAAGCCACAGTTTTGGTCATATTTTGATGAAAGTTTAAATATGTACATTTGTCATCAAGATTCATTTCAATAAAGAGCGAAATTGATGCATAATTATGAGCTGATCTTGATTCTAGTTGGCTGAACTTGCCACTCCATAAACGATAGTTTACATCCAGTTTTAATCAAACTTTGAATGTAGGCTTATATGATGAATATCTTGCACAAATTTGATAATGCACACTATCCACACATTAGGTGATGTTGCACATGATTGGCTCAGGATGACACTTTTATGGAGTCTGTATTTTTAATTGGATCTTGATAAATAAGCTTAAGTCATCAAAATTTTAAATTAGTATCATTATGAGCAAGATTTGTAAATATTAATTAAATAATTTTGTATCTGATTGGCTGAGTTTAACAGCACTTTAGTGACTGTTTCTGATAAAATTGGTAAACAGGGTTATATCATCAAGATATTTAATGCATTTTATAATGAGTGCAATCTAGGTGTATTAATGAAGTGATCTTGCATCTGATTGGCTGATCTTCTTAATGCTTAAGAGACAGTCTTTCTGCCCAGATTGTAATTAAACTTGTTAAATGGGCTAATATTTTATATATTGGATAAGTTTTAATATGAGCAAGACCTGTATATATATATATATATATATATATATATGTGTGTGTGTGTGTGTGTGTGTGTGTGTGTGTGTGTGTGTGTGTCTCTCTCTCTCTCTCTCTCTCTCTCTGATCATGCATTAGATAGGCTGAGTGTTTTTGCTGTTCTATTGTTTGTATTTTGAATAGGAATTGGATCACATTTGGTAAATAGGCATGTTTCATCAAGCTTGTGGTTGGGCATGAATATGAGTTGGATCCAAGCAAACTATTGCTATTAACTTGCATCTGATTGGCAGAAAGTTTCAGCACTTGACCAACTATATTTCTTCTGTTTTTGGTAAAAATTGTTAAATAGTCACATGCATGAAACAATATGCATGTCACTTAAAACACCTATATTCATCACTATACATGTGAGGTCAGCTTAGGAGAGATCAGAAGATTTGCAAAATTTTATCAGGAGTTTTGACTTGATAACTGGAGGATTTTCATAGACCCAGTGTTCAGCATCCAAATGGTTGAAATGACAACTTATGAACAAATTTTCTTTTCCTTTATTAAAATATGTACATTATCTCATCACATCAGTCCTTTCACATTGACTTGTTGCTGTTCATACTGTCCCTATATATAGCACAGCATTTTTAGCCTTTGATGGTGGATCATTGCCTGGATTATATTTATGGCAGATCATTTTACTGTTACTGGATCCAGATTTCCTCTTGAATTGACCTGAATTTTCCTTGGGATAGAAAATGTCCTTTCAGTGTCAGCATTGGCATATTGCAATTTTAGTACAGCTCCTCTGAGTCAACCAGAAAGTTTAAATTTGTTTTTTTCTGACTGACTGACATCGATGTGCAAGGAGAAAAACACTGGTCACATTACTGGGCCTTGAGGTTCTCCGTAACCTACTTTGGATTAACCATTTACCATCACACATTGTTCTTCAAAGCATAGGGTATACAGCATAGAGTTTTTCCTGCAATCCCGTAATGAAATACATATGCCTATATACCCTGTATACTTGTAAGTCAAGCCAAACTGCAAACAGCAAAGATCCTTATCTGCTATAGCATAATGCGCCTGCAGATCAAGTTCTGTAATGTTTGTTCTACCGATTACTCCTAACAAATTGCACAGACCCAGATCTGCCAGTGCATTATGTGATAGCAGATCTGGGTTTGTGCAGTTTGCAGTTGGACTTGTCTTATTAGTGACTACATATGGTACTTATGCCTTTCAACTTATCTTTCTGAGAATTTTATCAGACTATTGTAAAATTGCTAAAATCAACATTATATAAAATTTGGGTGATAGTTTGGATAGGTTGTTTTTTTTTTAAACATTCGAACATAAGCTTGCACAGTGAAATGGTTAACTGTTATTGTTCCATGTTTGTTTCAGTCAGTTTTATGATGATTTTTAACATCCCAGAATACTCTAAGAGGATTTGACCAAACATAAGGTGTATACCACAGCAACAGGAAGTACATTGGCTGCAGTGATATATATCAGCTGAACTGCAGTCTTAGGTCATGAATATATCAAAGAAATCTAATCATGGATATATGTAATGCTGTTTTGATTGTGCTGCTAAAAAAGTGTAGAATCTGAATAACCATTACAGTGGAGGCATCACTTGTCTTAATTGGATTATTAGTGAAAAAAATGTACCCTTAGAATTCAAAGTGGAGGCATCCCTAGTCTTAATTGGATTATAAGTGAAAAAATGCACCTTTAGAAATAAAAAAAGTTTGCTTGGATGGACTTTATTGCGAATTGTAATAAATAGTTTGTGACTTTTTGTTTGCATCTTGAAACATACTCAGTTAAATAGGAAACTAGTTTTCTACATGCATTACTGGGAGTCAATGGACCAGGCACACTTATAAAAGGACATATCTTTTAAAGCTTATGAAATGGGAATTTATTTTAAAATGCCAGGTCAGGTAATGCGAATAAAACACATGAATTCTGATAAATCAGGAATTATCAGATATATGTTGAAAACTGAACTTAGAGGCAAACACTTCATGCTTATGTTTGAATTTCTCAGTATAATAACTAAATTTTCACTCTTTATGGCGGCAGATTTGGACCAGGTCTCTAGCAGACTGTTTTCTTTACAGTTTCTGCCAGAAGAACTGGTAATGTGTTTATAGTAAACAACAATTATGATATTGTTGAAGACAAGTTTCTGTTATTTCATCACCTGGATACATAGTTATTTGTGGTGTGTTTGTATTGGCAAGAAGGAAGAGTTAAGAAAGACTCCATAATAGAAATAACAATTAACCCACAGCTTTAACACATACTTAACTGTTATGTTTTCTTTGCCAGTACAATTCATTGAGAAAAATGCATAGATATTAAAAGCTCTTACTTTATATTCCGTTTGAATTGGCAACTTCAGTCTGGTCTAATCATATCTGCGTGTATTTAGTATTTTCCCATGTCTTCAAAGGTGATCACATGATGCAAGTGTTGCCCATCAGAATTGTCATGGGGATGACTAGTCATATCTTGTGATTTAGAGATAATTTTTTTTTGTTTGGTTTTGTGTTTTATGGCCCAAAAAGATAACATATATACTGACTTACAAGTCAAGTTAAACTGTACAAAGATCCTGATCAGCCATAGTACAGTGTGCCTGCAGATCAGGGTCAATGCTGTTGGTTCTCCTGATTACACCTAACAAACTGCACAGACCCAGATCTACTGGCGCCTGATGCAGGCTGATTAGATGGTAGGTTTTAAACCTGTACCCTTTCAGAAGTGAATCTTGCACACTAGTCAATTAACCAGTGTGGCTTTTTGCTTCCAACAGTCACCTCTTTTAACATGCAGGATAGTGTATTTGTCCTATTCTTCAATCCCAAGCTTGTCAATTTAGAAATAAATTTAGAAATGAATTTATGAAGAATTGATGTACATCATCCCATTTAGAATATTTATCATTTTTCATGAATTTCATGCCATTATTTGAAATGGGTTTACGTGGAATAAAGTGCAAGTTTTAATACATGTAACTGAAAAAGGCTTTTTTTTTTGTACAGTAGATTTGTGGCAGTTAGCCTGTGCCTCAAAAGAGCTTTGGAACATGTATTATTCTTAATTTCAAAACATTCCAAGACTGCTTGCCCATTTTGACTGACATGCCTGCATTGGTCATCATGTGTATGAACCAGGTATGTGAATTTTTTTGTACAGAGCTTATAGCCTTCTCCAGAGCATTGGTTCTTGCATTCATGGAAAGAAAAAAACATTGCTCAGTAACATTGTGGAGAAGTAACCTTTGGGAGACAGGATCATCTCCTGGCAGTTATGAAAAGCATGCTGAAGTCTTGGAGATGTATCTTAGTGTCTATTGCTGCATGTAGTAGCAACCATTATGATGCAGGGGGGCTTTGTTAAACTCATGTATATAGCCAATATATGATCAGTGAGCCAGAATTGTTACCACTCTCTACCTGCTGCTTGTGAGAGAACCATTAGCAACAGTATGTCGTCTGCTTTTCATTGGGGTAGCAGATGACATTTCTATCATGTCTGTTCTGGCTGTCTACCCTGATTTTAAGATCTGTATCTAGCAGTTCACTCCCATATTTTGATGAGAAAGGAAGGAAGTAGATCTGCAGTTGTGTTTTACATGTTACAAACTGTTTTCAGAGATAACGAAAGAAAATGTATTTGTACCCGTATGTGATTAATTTACCACTACTGTTCATATAAAACCACTTTCAGTTCATATGGGATATCTTTTCCAAACCATGAAATAATTTTCCTGCCAGAGGGAGGTATTCCCACCTTGATAAAAATTTCTGATGGGGCATATAATTAATTCCATGGATGGAGCATTAAGTGAAATTTTCACTGCATATATTGCAAATTTTTGTTCCTGTGTAAGAAATGCAATATCTTCCCAGGGGTCAGGTGCTATACCAGTACACAAGTGTTACAATTCTGACAGGAAACTTCCATGTCTGTTTTTTATGGAGCTGTCAAATTGAGAGAATGTTTAAAAAAAGATTCTTAGAGGCTTGATACAACAACAACAGAGAGTGGCATGCTGCCGACAGTGGTGTCAGGAACAACCTTTTAGTTTCCATAACATTTCTGTGTTACATTTGGAAATGAAATTGTATACTAAACTTGCTTGATATATTCTCCTGGAATAGAATGTAAAAATTCAGCTCTTAAGTCTTCTGCACCAAAAATGTAGTGTTTCCCCATAAGAGAATTGGAAGGGACTAAATCTCTGGTTAGCTGATAAACAGAGTTTCGATTAGTGTTGTTATTGTCTTTCGTGGTTATTTCTTTGGATTGCCCAAAAATTGACATTCTTTATAAGTTATATGTTTTTCTACTTTGGGAACTAATACCAAGCTGCTGTTGAATTAGTGTTTTATGACATCTATTTGGTTCTTGTCCGTACCAGAAATTGCTTTTACTGGTTTAGTACACATCAAGCTAATATTTGAATGTTTATGCTGCTAAAGTATTTTTTTTCCCATAAGTTTCGTCATTTTTCTTCACCTTTGGAGGGAAGCCTTTGTTGAAAAGTTGTTCGTTTTATTATGGAAAGCTGACTCTATAGATAGAAATTGTATTGTTCTCAATCATTGGGATGATTCAGGATGGCAGACGACAATATTTTTGTGTCTCTCATTTCGTCTCTTACCCTTCTGTTGTCTCTTGTATTTCTCTGTCTCATGGCGGGAACACTGGGATTTGGGATTTTTGTACTCCGAAATGTAAGTATCCATTTGTATATCATTTATCTTGACAAAAATACATTTATTTTGTTCCAAGTGTATGCAGTGAACAAATTTTGATATTGTGTAGGGGTTCATCGGGACCTTTCCTCAACATATTCATTTGCCATATAAATAAGTTCATTTCACCTGACTGGAAATAAAACATGACTGCAGTAAATTCATTAATTACATTAAACCCTTATTTACCCTGTACAGTGTGAATGGAATGCAAAATAAATTGGTTTTCTATAAGTTCAGTTTGGTGTATTAGGAAGAAAGATACATGGGGCCACACTGAAAAGTTCCAAGTTGGAATGTAGAAATACAGTTAAATATTCACATTTAATGTTGGTGTTGTAAAGGAGAAATAAATATGTAATGAAAGTTGTACATGTATATTTCAAATTATACTGGTTTTCATATTTTAGATGATACAATAAACATTCCTGATGGTACATTTAATGGTGTTGGGTGTTCTTTGCATTGAAGGAAGGTGAAAAAATCTGAGAAAACCAAAGTCATACTTAATAGTACATTTGATGGTATCATGTGGAAAACAGAAAACCAACTCAAATAGGCAATAATAATTAGCCTTCCATTTACCGGCTTTGGGGATCCAACTTAGAACTGAGAATGTGTGAAGCAGGTGTGTTACTAATGCACTATCCAGAACCATGTATTTATTTTAAAAAATTCTGAATAATTTAAGGTACTTAATGCATTGAATCTGGATCTTTGTTATAATTTATTCAGAACATATTAAGTGTAACTGGGTAGAAAATCATTTGCATCAAAAGTTCTTATTGAGATATGCTTCCAATAGTAACCAGCAAAGGTGACATCAGCTCAGAACATAAACATCAGGTGGTAGAACATTTAGCCAGTGTTATAGAGATGGCCTGAGCATAACTCCATTTTCACCATGGTAACATATTGGTAATTCTGAAAATTCCATAAACAAGTTTTAGAACATCAAACTCACTATTGGAGAATGGCATCCCTCATATGAAACAAAGCTCACATATGAGGTAGTACTGTTATGATTATGTATAGGACATGCTTACCTGACTTGTCCATATCTGCAGAAGGGCAAGTCTTTATCTGTGGATATTATCTTGCCAGTATGTCCACTGAAAGCATATCACATTCTTATGTAGTGGATTTACCTTCACTCTGAGAAATGTAAGCTTTCCATATGAGTTCATTTAAGAAAATTTATTGTAAAAAAATAAAAGAGAATTTTATATATATATATATATATATATATATATATATATATATATATATATATATGTATGTATGTATGTGTGTGTGTGTGTGTGTGTGTGTGTGTGTGTGTGTGTAATATTCATTCAGCATTTCAAGGATTTTATTGTTTTTACCATTATCTTCTATTTTATATATAATTTACAGAATTTGTACATTTGTACCTTTTTTATATTGTTGGATGAAATGCTTGCATTTATTTGGGAGAGGTTTTATCTTTAAGTGGTGTTTGCAATTCTTTGTTGTTGCATTTTCTACCAAAGCTTTTAATGAGCACTATGTAGCTGGTATTGTGTTGATGTACCTACCTACCTACCTACATACACACCTTCCTACCTACCTACCTACCTACCTACCTACATACTGTAACACCCCATTTGTTAAATATCGAAAAGACCAGAGTCCAGGACTTGAAAAAAGATTTTTATAAATAAAGAAAAAGGGTGAGATAGAACATGCTTTTCAATCTCGCATGGTGACTTTACATAAACACTGTGTCACAACACTATCAATTGCTGATAATACAGAGCAGACTTGTTTGTCTAAATACCAACAGACAATGTTATAATACACCATATTATGGTGAAATTAATTCTGTTATTATGTTCCTGTGTATATTAACAGCTATTAGATTGAGTGTAACACATTCTGACGTAGTGTGATTTCAATAAAAAAAATTTTTTTAGTACTAGTGTACTTGAGCAGTGTGGTGGGAGATAGCAGCGGCTTTATAAATGATTATATAATAATTATAAGGCATTTAAATTCAATAGCAATTATGTAATAAATCTACTTGAAATTTCTCATAACAGTATGATTCAGTTTTGGGATTTTAAAGTGCCAAAGTTAATATTGGTTATGTAAAGAGATTTAATTTATGGTTTTCGATCAGATTTAGAATATGTAGCCGAAATTGTTTTCTACTTAGATGTTCATACTTTGCCGCTCAGATAGCTATCTGCCAGTGCACCGTCTTGCACTCATATTTATAGACTCCAATTCATGTCACATGACTTTAGTTAGCCAATCCATGTTTGTCCTTCTCAGGGCTAGCCATGGCAGTAACCAAGTCAACTGCTCAAACTGCATGGAAAAATCCCTCTGAACACAAAATTTAGACAGAATTAAGTTGTCCTCTCAATGTCCATGGTGTGCATTTTTACTTTTAACCTTATTCGTATATTCATACCTGCAGTTACGTAGAACTGAATGAAATGGACAAGTGAATTTCAATGCGAATCGAGCGAGAGTACTACATACTGGTGATGCAATGAGTCATAATATGGTTAGAAATAGTCCCTATCAAGTGCATACTATTTTGCACATTAAAGTAAAATAACAAGTTCTACATAACCAAGAACTTAAATTATAAAAAGTAACATTAGTTCTAACTTACTGTTCAACAAAAGTCTGACAAGAGAAATGTGATTCTTTGGCCGGGCACATTGATTCCATCACTATCCTGCATCTCCGCTGTTCCAGTAACAAAACTCACCGGATGGTTGAAGTCACTAATTTATGGACTAACATCATGTTTCTGGCTTTGATATTCCAAAATCATGGAAGGTAAGATAATTCATTTCCTAAACTATTCATGTGAAATTCCAGCATGACACACACATGGTCCAACATGGAAATGAATAGGGCACAGTAACTGCTAACATGCAAACTTCTTTCCACTTAATGTTGATGTTCCAGGGCTTGTGGCACTGTTTTTGTCTTTTAGATGAATTCCTTGATGAATTCATTAATACTTACTACAACAGCGTGACATTACGAGGACCAGTGCAAGGTATTATACTCACATTTAGTATAAAACACAGAGTACACATTTATAAGAGATCTAAACAATGTATACGTTCAGGAATGGAAGAAGTAAGTCACACATGGCAGATGTTTTCAGTGACAGATAAAAATCACATGATCAAATATGCCAGAGTCTCGTAGGTCATCATCATCTCACATCTCAACATTTAACATCAAATAATCTTCACCCATTAATTGGATAGTGTTTATGCATGCAAAACTCCATTCACAATGCCATTAAGGTATTAAAACATAGTGAACTGCATCATGTTTTTCTGACATTGTTTCATGTTTTTACATTATCATTATTATCATTATTATTGGAAAAGGAATGTAGTTCTTAATAGTGCCTAGTATTTTGGTTTGTTGAGTTAGGTATTACATACATACATATATACATACATACATACATACATACATACATACATACATACATAACTTTGAATGACAAGAAACACCTTCTATCTTAGTGTCTCTATTTGTAAGACAAAAATATGTGAATGTATGTTTATTTTACAGTGAGACTCAAATTAGTGCATGTTTTAGATATGAAAAACTTCTTTGTTGGGAAAGATGGATTCTTTTGAGAAGTGGAACAAAAATAGTTTTTATACAAAAATCTTTGAACTTTGCAACAGATGATGTATATGAAGTTAAAGAAAAAGTAGAACAATTTTAATTATATCCGATCCATACTTAAATCATTTGTGTAAATGATAAAAATTTAATCTCCATTTCTAGGATAGTAAAGTGCTTACTGCAGTGAAGTTTACCTAAACTGGATACCACCAGGACCAGATTTGTACAAGTTTATAAGGATGACCACTATATGGATGTTTCATTAATTTTAGTCTCAGAACGGCTTTCTTATGGCCATATTGTTTTGGCCAGTCAGCCAATTTGATTAAAAGTGAGATATACTTATCAATAAGTAGGTCTGACAGACCCCAATAAAAGGGTAGGTCTGATGGACACCAATACAGGGGTAGGTCTGACAGACCCCAATACAAGGGTAGGTCTGATGGACCTTAGTACAAGGGTAGGTCTGACAGACCCCAGTACAAGGGTAGATCTGATGGATACCAATACAAGGGTAGGTCTGATGGATACCAATACAAGGGTAGGTCTGACAGACCCCAACACAAGGGTAGGTCTGACAGACCCCAATACAAGGGTAGGTCTGATGGACACCAATACAAGGGTAGGTCTGATGGACACCAATACAGGAGTGGGTCTGACAGACCCCAATACAAGGGTAGGTCTGATGGATACCAATACAAGGGTAGGTCTGATGGACCTTAGTACAAGGGTTGGTCTGACAGACCCCAATACAAGGGTAGGTCTGACAGACCCCAATACAAGGGTAGGTCTGATGGATACCAATACAAGGGTAGGTCTGATGGACCTTAGTACAAGGGTTGGTCTGACAGACCCCAATACAAGGGTAGGTCTGACAGACCCCAATACAAGGGTAGGTCTGATGGATACCAATACAAGGGTAGGTCTGATGGACCTTAGTACAAGGGTTGGTCTGACAGACCCCAATACAAGGGTAGGTCTGACAGACCCCAATACAAGGGTAGGTCTGATGGATACCAATACAAGGGTAGGTCTGACAGACCCCAATACAAGGGTAGGTTTGACAGACCCCAATACAAGGGTAGGTTTGACAGATCCCAATACAAGTGTAGGTCTGATTGACTTCAGTACAAGGATAGGTCATACAGACCCCAATACAAGGGTAGGTCTGACAGACCTCAATACAAGGGTAGTTCTGACAGACCCCAATACAAGGATAGGTATGATGGATACCAATACAAGGGTAGGTCTGACAGACCCCAATACAAGGGTAGGTCTGACAGACCTCAATACAAGGGTAGGTCTGACAGACCCCAATACAAGGATAGGTATGATGGACACCAGTACAAAGGTATGCTCATCTGACCATTTGACCATTCACCAAAATTTCAGCTGAAAGTGAAAATATTCTTTTGGACCACATCTATTGCTAACAATAACTCTCCCAAACAAAAAAAATTAACACTTTATCTGATTGGCTACTAAAATCTAGAGGACAAATAATTCTTAAGTGAAGCAGAACATGAAGTTTTATCAGTATCTGTGATATCTCCAGATAGCCCAGTCAGTTATAGAGGCCATATCACAGATGGACTGGTGTAGGGAAGTGTGGGTGTGTTAGTTAGGGGAATTTAGGTGTTAGGGCTTTTGACTGGAATGACCTCATAGTATTGGGATGGTGCATGGCAAAATACATTGGAGCAATGGTGGGCAGTGAGGGATTGGGATCAAAAGATCAAAAGCTGCCGAGTTTCACTTATTCTATTCTATGGTCATAATGTTAAATGAGAAAACTTTTATATTATTTCTATCCATTTGAATATTTTAACATTTTATTTTTTTAATGCTTTTCAGCAATTATCTCTTGTCCATACAGTATATATGTAATTTTTTGCCATGCAGGTTTTAATCCAAACAGCTGGTAATCTGATCTTATGTGTTGCTTGGCTGGTTGGTTGGGTTGGTTGGCTGATTGGCTGGTTGGTTGGCTTTTAATGGGACTTTAAGGACATGATTGGCTGTATCATACTGTAGAAACAAAAGCTAAATGATTTTCAGAAGGAGACACTGAGGCAGCTGACCCAGCAAGGCCTGGGCAGGTTAAACCTTGGGCTGGACACCCTACCAAATGAGCCACCATGGCTTCCTGGCACATGAAAAACCTAATAGGTGCTGTATGTGTTGTGTGTAGATTTTTTCTTCATTACCTACTGTTTTATTGCTTTGATACCAGCACTCCACACATATATGCATCCCAGATTATTTTCTCTACTCATCAACACATTATTTGCCCATTCATCATTCCCTTCATGTTATCCTTGGTATCACTTTGTTCACAACACAGGGCTTTGAAGGGGCCTTCTTAATGACATAAAGCAAGGCATTTATTAGGGGTGAGATAATATTTCCCATATGTGTCTAATTGATTTATAACAATCTCTTCCATATTACCATATATACTTGCTTACAAGTTGAGTCAAGCTGCAAACAGCATATATCCTGATCTGCCATTGCATAATGTGCTGGCAGATTGGGGTCTGTGTTGTTTGTTCTACTGATGACTCCTAATAAACTGCTCAGACCCAGATCTTCCATTGTATTATGTGATGGCAGATCTTGGTCTGTGCAGTATGCAGTTGGACTCGACTTGTAAGTGAATATATGTGGTACTTGGATAGAAGAAACATTGTTTTCACTGATTCATGGAATATGAAGGCTTTGATTTTAAGTTCTTTATCATTTTTGCTTGTTTGTTTTTCTTACATCCATTCAGATAATTTATTTATATTTACATTTTTAGTTAGATAAGGGACAAAAATATCAAAGTAAGTTAAATGTTACATTTGATAAGGACTTTTTCAACCCTGGTAACGATCGGGAGAATACTCCTTTAACTCATTAACACCTGGTGCCGCGTTTATGCGGCAGGAGGTAGTAGCCTACTTTCGAGCTCTGTAGTGTCAAGGTCATGTATAGTACACTAAAGTGGGTGGTATTACAGAAAGGTAGACAGATGTAGCTCTACAATGATATCAAATAATCAGGATGTTCTTGTTGCACTACAAAATACAGAGGGAAAACCATAATTTTTTGGACCCAATTTTTTTCCCACCCAAAATTCGCCCATGGTCGGAATCCAATTTTGTGTCAGGATTTTAGACTTTTTGGCCTCAGATCTAAGGCAGACCAGTCTGAACTGCACACAGACAAGCGAACCTTTGCAAAAAGTAGGATAAGATGGGCATTTGGAATAAAGAGTGGAAATGATGGGTCTATTAAGCAATTAAAAAAAAAAATAAAAAAAAAAAAAACCACAACTTTTACCTTTCTGCTCATGCGTGAGCGAAATAGCCAATGAAAAATGACTTTTCTAACACAACTAGGCATTAGGTTAACCGGAATTCTCTTGGAAGTTGATGTATTAGGATGTATTCAGAAATAGCCCCCAAAATGTCTTCCTACTCACATTTCAGGTGAAAACAACAAAAACCTCCAGGGGTTAATGAATTAAGTCACTCAGTGTTTCTCTCCCTCTCACCCTGTTTTGCAAAAACTGACCCATCTGTGATGAAAGGTGGTCTCAGAAGAGAAAACCTTGAAGTGAGGAAGACCAAACCTTATATATTGGTTGCATGAAAAACAAAGGAGCCTTGCATAAGGAAGGTTGTATCACTTGACAGGGACCTCATAAGAGGAGGTCTGGTTGTGAGGAGGACCAGATGGGGTATTAATGTATTACTGTGATGCAGGGTAATGAAGCCTCATACATGGAAGGTGGTTTCACTTGACACAGAGCTGGTAGAAGAGGAAACTTCGGAGTTGGAATGTTGCAGATAATGTAGATTTGTAACAATGTAACAAGCTTAAAAAAAAGAAATTGTACAATTGAGAAGAAAAGTATCAGCAAAGTTAACATCAAATTTAGACGTGAAAGAGTATACAATTACCACCCAGGCCAGACCCAGTTGGCTGCCTCGGTGAGTCCTTGAGAAAGGTACAAAACTCCCATATCCCAGCCTGATATAGGCAATATTGTATTAAAAGTGCCATTAAAAACCAAAACACCCCACCCACCCAACAAAAATACAAATTAATTATACAATGACTCCTTGTAAATACATGAAAGTTCCAGATTTTTATTCTTTGAAGATGCCTATACAATAATCCTGAAATCCTAGAAAAGGCCAAGCGAGCTGCTTCAGTCATCCAGTAAACCTCTGGTGACTGACCTATGGAGATGGACAGATACTGCACATAATCTTGTTGCATGTTACTATTTGTACAGAACATCACAATATGTCTTGAGGTTGTACCAGTTCACTTGAAATAGAGAAACAGTCATTGTTGTCAATGAAAAAGTTAGCTCAGATTGGAGAAAGCTTTGTATTTGTCTGCTCCACCAAAACTTATTCAAACAAAATCCATGTGAAGCTAACATCCAAAATAAAGTTTTAAGACTCACTGAATTATAAAATATAAACATTACACTGGCTTACTGGATACAAATCCTAATATTGATTTATCTAGGATTAAAATGTGGAACTCATTGAACTCACATGGTTCGATTAGCCAGCTATCTGAAAGAAACTATCTGGAATTAGTATGTTTGTTTTATGTATGTAATTTAGATCTTCCATCAGTAGACTTCAATTGGTTGTCCTCAATTTTGGCAAAACTAACATTTTTAACTCAACAGACGTAAATTCAAGTCAGCTTGTGGCATCCTTGCATGTGTTGCTTCTCCATCTGTCCATCTGTTTGTCCATCTGTCCATCAACAATTACATTTTACCACATTGGAGGCTGTATTTCTGTTCTGATTTTGATCACACTTGGGATACAGGCTTATATCGTCAAGATCTTTCATGACTCTCAAAACAAGTGAGATCTACAAATTTTAATGACACAGTCTTGCATCTGATTGGCTGAGCTTGCTACCACCATGAAGGCCATAATTCTGATCAGACTTGGATCAATAATGAGTGAGATCCATGCACTTTAATGAGGTGATGTGGCTTCAGATACAAAGGTTGGGAAATAGTTTATTTTGGATACATCCTTACAGTACTGCATAAGTCTGCTCTGTGGAATGGACAACTGTTATGTCGTGTAAGCCAGGTGAGCAATAAGAGGCCCACATGGACCTCTTTATGTTTTATGATGTCATCCTCACTGACTGAATTTCTGCTTGGAATGACTTAAGATGCCAGGTGAATTTGGGTGGAAAATGATGCCACCTTCAGTGGCTCATAAACTGCTCTGATGGGGCCTAAGTGGTTAGAGCATCCACCTCAGATGTGAGAGGTTGCAGGTTTCAACCCCAGCCGAGTCATACCAAAGACTTCTAAAAAATGATACTAGCAGCTCTCTTGCTTGACGTTCAGCATCAAGAGGTTAGTGTTAAGACTGGTTGGCCTGGTGTCAGAGTAATTTGACTGGGTGAGACATGATGCTACATGTCTGCAGCATGATGCCCCAGTGCTAGATGTCACTATAAATTGCCACACTGCAGACATTGTAGTGATATGACTGAAAAATTGTTAAAGCTAAGTTAAAAATCCAAATCATGCACACATAATAGCTCCTAATTGAAGACTGTCAGTAGGTAGAGACCAGATAACAAGAATATTATGGAATGGGTATACTCATGTATCATACACATTTTTAATGCTCACACACATTACTACCCACCACAAAATATCTCCGAGATAACCATTCAAGAAGTATAATTTATAGTAATAACATGTAAAAATAGGAACCCTGAAATAAATTCAGAACATGGAAAATTAATTGAAAAAATGATTTTAAGGTAACTACATAAATTTAAACTTTTAAATTAATAAATTAGAATTTTTAAACATTAAGAGATTATCCTAGTAATTGGAGCTTCAGTTTGTGAGGCAGAAAACCAATGAATTGTATTTGAAATGTTAAATTATATAGTATGGATGTCATTAAATATGGCTTGCTGGGAAAAAAGTCAGAAGTAGTTATACTATATGATAAGTGTATTTGGTAATGTGCCACTTGCATGCCAGAGGAAGAGAGGAAGAGAGAGTTGGTTGTGAGGTGATTGGTGAATGGGGTTCACAACAGTCAGAACATTCCATACTGATGTGTAATGAATTACTCTTTAAGCCTAACTTTTTAAGCTAAATTTTATTGTTAATGCTCATCGTGAAAATCTTAGCTGCCATTTTAGCCATCTTGTATAAAAATCTTGGACTTTCTGAGGCAGTGTGATGGACATAAAACAGTTTGACCCCATACTGTAAAGAGTTTATACCTTTTTACCTTTATTTTTTTATTTTATATATTTTACATAATTTTAACCTCATTCCTTGTAAGTGTTTATGTATATCTTGTTTATTTGGAAGGGTTTATCTTTGTGGAGGTTTTCTTGCAGTTCTTCATTGTAACATGTTTGGAACTTTTTTAATCAGTACAATATAGCAATATTGTGCAAATGTGCCACATACATATATACATACATGCATGCAAGTGTTTAGCATGCTGGATTCACAACTGAAAGGGTACGGGTTTGAATCCTACCATTGGACCAACCTTGATCGGCTACATGTGTGTCTTTGGGCAAGGCACTTTACTGCAATTATCTCAGTACTAAATAACCTACTTGTGTTTCTGTGCCATAAAGCACCAAACCAAACCAGACCAAATGCTTATGTTACACCCTCCCTCCCTCCACACATATATACATACAGTCCTCATGTAACATTATTATACCCCTGATGTTAGTCACACGACCATCTTGTGAGCTTGGTGGAGTTTTTACACCTGTCTGTAATAGTTTCAGTGCTTTTTGTTTTCTGCTGTCAGTCAAGCCAGAACAGTGCCAGTCATAGAGAGTAATGGTTGGCAAGCAAACAATGATAACGGTAAAGTGTTTCTGCATGTTAACAATGATAGTTTTCATAGGTCTGCCAATTTATACAAGTGTCTTCCATTTTTGACTGAAAGGTGAATTGGAGTAGTTCTCGTGCATAAAGTCTTACTGTGAAGTCCTTAGTTTTCATTGGTTGAATTTTTGTAGATTTAGTGGTTCATGTGCAGAATGTGAATTTCAAGACCTGTCAATGAAGCATGATCCTTCTTTTGAAACAGGAAGACCCGTTTCATCAAGCCACAAATTTAAGCATCAGCTTTAATTTTTCCTCAAAAACAGTGACAATGCATACCCACAAAAATGTGTTTATGTTTAACATTGTTGTTGAAATTGATCTTTAAAGTAAAATAGGAACCAAACTTGTTTCAGCAAAAGAAAACAGAAAATTGCAGTGAAATAATTATTTGGACCTCAGTTGGTCGGCAACAGTACCTCAGTTGATTGAGTATCAGATTTGTAATCCAACAGTCGCAGGTTTGATCTCTGCCAAGGTCAGTCCAGATAAGTTTGAATTAATTTTTTGAACCCCATTGGGGAGATGTGTTGGCTCAAGTAGTAGTGTGTCAGATTTGTAATCCAAGGGTTGATGGCCACCCAGGTCGCTCAGGTTACTGGTAGTTTTAAATAATTGTTTTTGAGCCCCAGTGGGGAGTCATGGTAGCTGAGGTAGCAGATCATCAGACTTGCAATCCAAGGGTCTTAAGTTCAGTACCTGGCCAGGCCAGTCTGGGTCAGTTCCCTTGGGCTGTCCTTGGGAAAGGCACTTGGCTCCAATTTCCTGGGCATGATACAGGTCAATAAAGTGTTGAAGGTGCCGTTAAAAAACACAAAACATGTTATAGTTGCTTTACTATGATTTTCTTGTTTACTGATCCCTCATTTTTACTGTTAAGAATTCATCAAAATTTTGTATACATGTACTTTGAATAAAAGATGGCTCAAAAACAATCAGCATTCAAAAAATTTTGGAATTGGGAGTTCTCCCTTTAAAATCTGGTTCACTGTTATCCATGTTGAATTTTTTTTCTCCTTTGATCTGACATTTGATACATTGAAACTTCCCTAAACTGGCTCCTGGGCAATCTGACTTCCTCAAGAAACTGTCTCCTGTGTAATACAGCTTCTAATAAAACTGGCTTCATTGTAATCTGGCTTCCTCTAGAAATTGGCTCCAGTGTAATCTGGCTTCCTCTAGAAACTGGCTCCTGTGTAATCTGACTTCTTCTAGAAATTGGCTCCAGTGTAATCTGGCTTCCTCTAGAAACTGGCTCCTGTGTAATCTGGCTTCCTCTTGAAGCTGGCTCCAGTGTAATCTGGCTTCCTCTAGAAACTGGCTCCAGTGTAATCTGGCTTCCTCTAGAAACTGGCTGCAGTTTAATCCAACTTCCTCTAGAAACTTGCTCCTGTGTAATCTGACTCCCTCCAGAAACTGTGTTCTGTTGAATATGGCTTCCTTCAGAAACTGGCTCCTGTGTAATATGGCTTCTTTGTAGAAACTCGCTGCTGTGTAATATGGCTTCTTATAGAAACTTGATTCTGTGTAATGTGGCTTCCAGTTGAAACTAGCGTCAGTGTAATATTCCTTCTAGAAACTGGCTCCTGTGTGATATGCTTCCACTAGAAACTGGTTTCTGTGTATGCTGGTTTTCTCTTTAAACTGGCTCTTTTGTAATTCAACCTCCTCTGCAAAACTGGCTCCTGTGTAGTCAGAATTCTTTAGTGTTTCATCTAGGGGCTGAAACTTCGTGACAAGACAAGGTAAAACCCAACAAGCATTTAAGTTTCTAAAATATACATTTATTTCCCTAAAATATAAAATGAAATAGAGTGAAAGAGTTAAACATAACTTTTATTGTGTATGAATTCCTGGAATATTATCCAAAATTGTACTATCAATTTCACATAAATCCAGAAACTATCCAAAGGTATTCCAAATAAAGGTTCTAGTGTGTTTATTTGCTAACATGCTAGGACCACTGACGAATTGGTTCAAAAATCCAAAAGTTATTACTTTAAGGTAATCCTGTGAAAGTAGAATATCACTAAAGTCATGACTGAATTATTTAAATGTTCAAGTCCTTGCAATATTTCACATACTCCTCAAAGTACTGTCTGTTTTAGAATAAATATTTTCCAGTCTCTAAGTCCGACAAACATATAATAAATAA
The DNA here is from genome assembly GCA_016617855.1 of Megalonaias nervosa. Classification (NCBI taxonomy): domain Eukaryota; kingdom Metazoa; phylum Mollusca; class Bivalvia; order Unionida; family Unionidae; genus Megalonaias; species Megalonaias nervosa. The sequence goes on from JAECUM010002066.1 coordinate 96,426, forward strand.
ATTATGATTTCCTCACTCTCTTACAAAACTGCATATGAATTGAAGAATCCTGATGTGGTGCTCTTATATAGTCTCTGTTTGCACACCAAGTCGACAAAATATGAAGCACTACAGATTCTTGAACATTTAAATTATTAGGTTATGAAATAATCTAACAGTCAAGTTTTCTGACCATTACAGATTATTGAGGCAATCAACAACTAGGGTGTGCATTATATCTCTATAGGACAAACATACTCCTTGTATCATGTGATGTTTTCATGACCTCCAATCAAATTAATGCATGGTGTACGTGACGGAATTTGTTGTTGACTTGACCTTGTCAATCAACCATGATTTATGAATGAAATTGTACACATATTGTAGATGTACTTTTGCAATAACACAAGCCAGCCACTGAATTTAAAGAATTAAATTATAAACCTCATAAACCCTAAAAACTTAAATAAAACTATTTTATACATTAATATATAATACAGATATCTGTAACATTAGAAACTGGCTCGTGTGTAATCAGGCTTCCTCTGCAAAACTGGCTCCTGTGTAATCTGGTTTCATCTACAAATGAACTGTTGTTTTTGCTTAAAAAATGACCATTCTAATATTGATTAAACCAACCTGTTCATGCTGGATACCTCTTTAAAATGGACACATTTTGTGGACCCAAGAAAGCTTTTTTATGGCAATTTTTTATTCAGATACTTTTTTTCCCTAATTACAAAGCTAGAAACATTGTTCTGTGAAAAATCAATGGATAGATAGGCATATGTGCATGACTTTAGGGACATAGTATACTTGATCTTTTATAAGATATATAAAATTTGAGGATATCCTGAAATCAAAATCACTCCATTGGCCATGAACTGTATACATGCTTTGTTTTGGTCTGTATATTGTATGCTGTGTATAGAATTTTAACATTTTGCCTTTATATTTTATCTTGTTGTTCATCAACATATCAATGTATGGTGTGTTTTCATTTTCTTGAAGCGTTTTATCTTCTTAAAGTTTTGTGCAATTCTTCAGTTTTATATTTTTAGAACTTTACAAAGAATTGGTATCATATAGTCATTATTGTGCTAACATGCCAATAAATGCTTATACATAGCATGTATTACTATTGATTATAGTTCAACAATACCAGCCATTTAGATATATAGTACTTGGTGAACTACTTGATGGTTCTGAAAATATGAATGAGTGGAAAATGAAGCCAACATATGCACCTGACTGAGCCAGATTTATTTTAGTAGCTTTGTTTGTGATTATCTCGAGCCAGCAGGTTTTTGGCTTCATTTGTGAATTGAAATATTGCCTTTCAGTCTTGACTGATATATACTGAACTTAAACTACCTCCATTAACAAAAACCAAAAAACTTCCTTCATAGGTGGCCCTTGTAGACAAGTCGACTTGATTTTAGAATAAAGAACTTGCAAAAGTATTCTTTTTATAGAAATTGCTGAGAAAATATTTTGAAATATTTATGTTAACCATGTTCAAAAACATTTTGATTGAAGTAATGTAGGGCATATTTCAGCATGTGTATCTAATTTTCTGTGTTATATAAAACTTTTGTTAAAAAATTATTAATTATTTACAAGTTAATGAAGAAATGTAAACACTTTGGTTTAACACATTACGTTGCTTACCTGTTCCAGGATGCATCCTTACGTCCAAGCTTGTAATTCAGGCCTTCCATTGGATAGAACATTCTAGAAATATAGATTTTCACAGATTCATGTGGGATGTTTTTCTGCCCATACTTGGAATGTTGTAGCTTTGTGATATACGAATATCACTCTTGGAAAATTTGCCTTATCTACATGTTTTAAACCAATTTTCGGCATATTAATTGAAATTTCCATGTTTACTGAGTTATTGTCACTTTCGTCGTTGCAAAGTTCATTCATTTCATTTGCTGTTTTATTAGTCTTGGGCAATTTTATTATGCTATTTATTGTTTTTGTATTCTTCCCCTTTCCCTTACCGTAATGTCTCAAAATTTGGGATAAGGTTGGCACATAAGGCCCCATGGGATTCGCACCCCACACATTTCACTTGTACACATTGCATATGTACAGATGGCTATCCTTTCACTTGTTTATAGCCCTACAAAGTTTGGAACCTGGTGTACTTATAAAGGGAAAGAAGAAATACCTTCTTCCCCTACACTCCTTAATTCCAGGAGAGTATAGGATCTTCATCTCCTTGATCCCAGGCCCCTGGATGGCTAAGTGGTTATAAGCTCTCACCTTTACAGCTCATCGATGTCTGTCCATGTGGGGTTTGAGTCTCAGACTTGGCCAACATAGGTATCCAAGAAAGCTTGCCATTAGCTTCCTGTCAGTTGGTGGTTCGTTCTTCACAAATATACTGTCTGCCATGTATGGTCTATCATGTGCTGAAAAATGGCATTAAACCCATTATGACAACAAAAACAATCTCCTTGATCCCAGGAGTCCCTTTATGGGAGGGCAAGCTAGGAGTGATACTGAATTATGTTCCCTGACTTGGAAAGAGTAGCACCCTTTCAGGGTGAATGAGAATGAGTCATGCCTCCTGGTTAGGTGAGTAGCACACTCTTAAGAGTGAGTTGCACCATCCCAAAGAGGAGTACCACCCTCACATGGCCTGTGAGAGTGAGTCATGCACCCCATATAGGGAAAAGCAGTGCCCTCTTGAGGGCAAATTGTGCTCTCCATATAGGGAGGAGCTGTGTCCTCTTGAGAGAGAGTTGTGCTCTCCTGTATAGTATCAGTGTCTTCTCAAGGTCATTAGCTTGGTGATGGTGATGCAGATTGTACCTACCTGGTAAGTTCAGAGGACGGCTCCTTCATCAAAACAAAGTCATCTGACTGGTCTTTGATTGGTGACCAGGCACCAGTTACTGGTCACCATGCACTGTTTATTGGTCACTGGTCTTCAAGCATTGGCTACTGGTCAGTGAAATGAAATCAGTACATTTAAGGAATGAGGATACCTGTGGAGTAGGGATGAAAAAATATTTCCTATTTTCCAGCGAAGTCTGCTTACATGAACAGTTCCACCACTCACTGTAAGGAGTTGCAGGAAGAAGTTACCCCTACTTCCAAGTCTCCTCTTTATCAGAGGGATACTTGCTTGGAAGGGCCTGTCTCCCCTCAGCAGATGTTTGTTGAGGATCTTTCTGAGATGGCTTCTCCCCTCCCCATGGGTATCCTTTCCCCTCCCACACTAGCTCAGTGGGAGAGGAGAAAGAGATCTGGTCTTTTGACGAGTCAGTAAATGAGGTTTACTGCTTCCTGCCATCTGATTTGTGCCCCAAGCCTTCAGGCATGGAGGAAGAAAAATCTCTTCATTTTGGTGAGACTCTTAGGGGCTGCATTAAGACCAGATTTTCTGTTACTTCCTTGCTTGAATGTGGTTTGGGAACTTTCCCAGAGCCTAGCTAAGCTCTAGGAAATCGTGAGGCAATACAGAGGGTGGTCTGTTTCCCACTATGGTACAGTTGCTGGCTTCAGTATTCAGCTGCAGGGTTCACTTGCCCACCTGGCTTATTAAGCCACTGTCTCTTCCTCCTCCTACCCCCGCCCGCCATGCAAGGGTGAATAGAAGTGGGGATTTCGATTGGGACCTTCTAGTCTTCTTGCCTTCTAGTCAAGACACTGGAGGCATAAGGTTCTAATGTTTGTCACCATATTCTTCTGCAGGAGGACTCTTGTCTCCAGTCCTCTATAGTACTTATTGAGGACTGGTTGTCATTAAGGGTTGTAGGGCAACCCTGCTGAATATGCACAAGTTTTCTAATGGCCTAGACATTGGTTTACACACCAATCTTTCTAATCTTGAGCTGCAGAGACAAGTATTTTCCCATGCTAATGCCTAGATGAAATATCATATATGTTGTGGTCTTTGTCAAAACTCCCTTATGAACCATTGGGAGCAGCTTCTTTTGAGAACCTTGCCTTTAGAACAGTTTTCACACTCTACTTAGCATCTGCAAAAAGAAATGGCAAGTTTCTTGCCTTGTCATTAGAAAAAGGTTGTCTACTGTTCAACAGCAGCATCAAGTCTTGTTTCTCTCCTTTTTCAACCTGTTTTTTTTGTTGTGAAAAACCAGCTTCCTTTGCTAGCTCCACCCTCTTTTGAGATCCCCAGTATCTGTGTTGGGGATGATCAAGATAGACTTCTTCCATCCAGTTAGTGTGCTGTTTACTGTTCAACAGCAATTATGAGTCTGTTTCTCTCCTTTGTCAACCTGTTTGTTTTTATTTTTATTTTTTTTAAAAATTTTTTTGTTGTAAAAAACCAACTTCCTTTGGTAGCTCCACTCCCTTTTGAGATTTCCAGTTTCAGTTGTTATCTGTGTTGGGGATCATTAAGATAGACTGTGTTAGGAATCTATTTGGCCACATCTAAAGGTAGAAGGAAAGGACTCTACTGATACTGGTGTCTGGGAATTCATCATTCCAGGTGGATTGTCCTCACTGTCATGAAAGTGTATAAATCCGTCTCTCAGAGGGATTTTTGTTTAGGAATCTTAAAGCCCATGAAGTCATGGCAATTGCTATTTTATGGGCCTGTTTTAATCAGTTGTTAATGTATTATTATAAGACCGCTCCAGTGGTCTAGTGGTTAGAGCGTCCACCTCAGATGCAGGAGGTTGTGGGTTTGATTCCCGGCCAAGTCATTCCAAAAACTTACAAAGATGATACTAACAGCTGCCTCACTTGGCGCTCAGCCTTAAGAGGTTAGTGTTAGGACTGGTCGACGTGGTGTCAGGATAATGTGACTGGGTGGGACATGATGCTACATGCCTGCTGCATGATGCTCCAGTGCTTGACATCACTATAAACTGCCACACTGCAGACATCATAGTGATATGACTGAAAAATTGTTAAAGCTACATTAAAAATCCAAATCACACACACACATATATTATAAGAGCTACATTTTGGCAGTCACACAATACTTTCTCTTCCTTTTACCTTTGATCCTTGGCACACCAGAGCAAAGTCATATTTTCCTTGGGCACAGTAGTTAGAGCACAAATGTAGCCCAGTCTGCTGCCAACTTAAAGTAGTGGACATGCAAGGTTGATTCTATTATTTTCTGCCAGTTTTTTTTTGGTTTTTTTGAGGTCATCGTGCCTTTCTCCAGCCTGGCAATTTCAGCAAGGCAATATTGACAGGCTATGTAATACTGTTATTAAAATGAAATTTGTGTGGGGTATGGTTGGAAAACAAGTCTTAATAATGTAATACACGACTGCCACTGTTGTAAGAGTCCCTGCTCCCAGCCTGATCTGATGGCCCAAGTGTAATCTGGGTCCAAGCCAGAGCAGAAGAGTATCCAGTATGAACCTGTGATTTGGTAGTCAGACTGGTTCAGGGTTCTTTCTATATTTGATTCCTGTATCATTCCATCTAATGGGGGATTGTAATTAAGAGATTGGATATGGGACTTTCTTCCTGGAAGAACTGTGCAAGGCAGTATTGACAGGTATGTATTACACTATTAAAATTAGCCCTCTTAGAAAAAAGTTAACACGAAACTCATTTTTGTTTGCATATGTCACTGTCAAGATTTTGCTCATCATTTTGATGTAACAGCACTTGTGATACCTTTAAGTTCCTGCTTCTTTGCCAGCTCTTGCTCTGCATTATCCTCCAGTACACTTGGATGATGTCTGACATATCTAAGGAAGATATGTATCAGGGTCAATCAAAGAGACAGTAGAACACAACATTTATATGCAGAAAGTGCAAACAAACCACATTTTCCCATAAATATGTACAGATCCTGTGTGCATTACTTGGAAGACCCGACTTTATGAGTGCCTATTGTCTACTGAATGCAATGCTGCGTTATCATAGCTCAGTTGATTGTAACATATACAGACCCAGGTGTTGCATCACAATTGAGTTTCCAAATTAGAGTATATACTTATGCCCATGTGACTTTCTTGAGTATTCACAGACCATATTCTGTATTGTTTGTCGAGAGGACTTATATGTCTACAGTTATCCTGCCGAAAGAATCCAAGTAATGTTAATTGTTTTAAGCTGCCCGAGCTCTTCAGAGATCCAACCATAATCCATTAGCATCTTTAATCATTTGCAAATTACTACAGTTCACTCATAATATAATCGAGGTATTGGCAACATATGACATGTGCGAACTATCACATGCCAGACTCTCTGGAAAGACATTACCACTTGGATTATGCGGCAATAAAATGAGTGGACCTGGTACAGCAGTTCTATAAGGCTGCCCATGCCTGTGCTAGTCTATGATTACTTTTAAATGATGTCAGTTGAATTAACAGTTAAAGTGTCATGCATAAGTTAGTTCAGTCCCGTGATTACAGAAAATCTTTACAGTAAGTTCACTACATTAAAGCATGGTGTGGAAAAATGGGAGAATTTCTGTTCTGGAATTTTTTTAAGAATAGTTTTGAGTATGAGGGAGATTTCACTGAGGGACAGGAGATACCCCTTATCTTGAGAGGAAAACTGTCCAGGCCAGGAAATTCAGACATACACATTAATTCAAAATTAATACAATTTCATTGTTACTTTAGTACAACACCATGAATGAAAATAATTTGGTTGCATAAATAACACCATTTTTCAGACAGGTTTTTCCATAGTAATGCAAGGGAGCATCAAGGCATAAAAGCCTTTCACCTTTTTACAAATGATGCCAATCCACCACCAAATATACCCACCATTTTTAAAAATAGAAACCATTCAATAACTTCTTTTAAATTGCTGAAGATAATTTGACCAAATTTGACAGAAACATCCAGGCAAAATGGACGTTCATTTAATAAAGATAACGCCAATCCAGCATCAAAGATGGCCACTATTACTAAAAGCTGATAAATCTCTAAATGGCTTGTTCTCAAATATGGCTCGGCAGAAATTGGCTAAATTTAACAGATGTCATCCTGGCCAGGATGGCTTTCATGTTTGAACAAATGATGACAATTCCACCTTAAAATATAGGCACTATTACTGATAGTAGAATAACCTTAAAATAACTTTTCTAAAGCTGCTTATGAGAATTTAACCAGATTTGAAAGAAAACATCACGGCATAAAGGTCTTTCAGATTTGTACAAATGATGCTGATCTGTGACCACATTACCTAGTACTTAAAACGGAATTTTTTTTTAACAATAGCTGCTCAACAATAATTGAATTAAATTTGACATCATCTTGGCATGAAGGACTTTCTGAGTTTTACAAATGGTGCTGATTTGCCATGAAACATGGCACATGCTGCCTCAATTTTGGCAAATTTTAACCACAGATTATGGCATTGTGATCAGTTGTGTCAGATTCTGATTTTTAAGTTAGATATTAATTTTATGTCGTCATACTGCAGTTGATTCGCCAGTTTATCCAGATAACAGAAGCATTTGTAATATATGATTTTAATTCCTTTGTTAAAGCAAATGTACATGCTTGTTTCACACTTGGATCTTTGTTGAGTACTGATTAGAAATCACATCAACTTGGGCTTGCATTGATAGGGAGAAATTTATATGTCAGCTTTCTATTTGGCACAGTTTTGGTCACAACCTGAGTGACTATATTGGGTCACTATATTAGTATATTTGACTGCTTAAATAAGCGACCATTTTGAAATTTTGTTCATGTTAAAATTTGTTAATATTAAAGAAATATCAGGAGTTGTTTAGAGAATTACTATGCTGTGAGGAGCTAATTTCAAGTTAGAACAGCTTGAATAATCTTGTAGATGCAGAGCTCAAATTTGAAACATGAATAGAAAATTGAAATTTTTACTCGTGTTCGTTTAATTAACTTGAGAAAGTTGTAGAAATATGTCAAACCAGAGTGACTGATGAGGATTATATCTCCCCAACAAAATGTACACTACAGACATTCCAAAACCAGATATACTTCCTGTTTTTTATACACTTCAGCATGGCGCATGATGAGAAAGATTACTGTAGCAATCGCATTTCAACCAAAAACCACTTTAATTCAGTAAGATTTAATTCAGAAAATTAATTTCTGGATAAAATGATGAATTATTCCCGTTTATACATTCACCATAAGGTAAAGTTTATAATGTTTAGATGTCTGTCCATCTGTTACCAATTTGATTTCTGCGCAATAGCTGTACTTGTTTGCCATCTACAGTTATCAGACTTTATGGATGGTTTGTACCTGTAGTAAGGAAGATGTATATCAATTTGGGGGCTTGAAACCCGAAGTCAAGGTCACTGTAACTGAAATAAAGGAAAATGGTCTATGCACAATAACTTGAGTTCACCACCAACTACACCAAACTATGTTGATAGCTTGTTAGTGTGGATAAAAAAAACAACAGTTGGTTTCAGATTTCAAAGGTCATGGGTCAAGGTCACTGACTCAAGGAAGAAAAATGGTTTCTGCATGAAGATATTAGTTCTTTGCCACAGACCTGGCCCAAACTTTGTGCATGGATTGCAATTAGGGTAATGGAGAAGCGTACCATTTTTGGATTAAGAGGGCAAAGGTAAAGTCACCCTGACTGAAAGAGGAAAAATGGTTTCTGCACAAAATTTATTAGAGGACTATTAAAAATGGGGTGGATGCATGGTTCTCTTGTGAATGTTCAGAGTTTTTATAGTTATTTCCCACTGGTAGAGGTTATCATATCTGAAAATAAAAAACATTTCAGCAATTTCTTTGCAAAATCCAATGAGCAGAATTCAACCAAATTTGCTAGAAAACATTCTGCCTTGAAAGGCTTTCAAATATGCACAAATGATGTTGATCCACTATTAAATATACATTTAGTTGTTAAAAAACAGCAAAGTGTGTGTGTGATTTAGATATTTAATGTAGCTTTAACAATTTTTCAGTCATAATGCTACGATGTCTGCATTGTGACAGTTTATAGTGATGTCTCGCATTCTGGGGCATCATGCCTCAGACATGTAGCAAGATGTCCCATCCAGTCACGTTATCCTGACACCAGGCCTACCAGTCCTAACACTAACCTCTTAATGCTGAGTGCCAAGTGAGGCAGCTGCTGGTACCATTTTTATAATTTTTTGGTATGACTCTGCAGGGGTTTGAACCCATGGCCTCCCGCATCCGAAGCGGACGCTCTAACCACTGGACTGCCGGAGTGGTAATCCGAAGCAGACGCTCTAGCCACTAGACCACTGGAGTGGTAAAAAAACCCAGCAAAGCTTTTAAATAAACTTTTGGTAAAAAAGAATTATTCAACAGAATTAGCAGAATTTGACATAAGCATTTATTATAATATAATATGTGATATACAGTCGAACCCGGTTATGTCGCCGGCCTAGGGGTTTGCCAAAAAGCATCGAGATAACCGATGATCGAGATAAACGAAAACCAATATGGCGGCAATATATTAACATGTGCTTGAAATTTCATTATGTACATGATGTGCGTTAATAAATGAGAATGTACATGCACGTGTTTTTGGATGTTTTTTTTACACAACAGCATTGCTGCGATTTGTTTGATGAAGCGATCGGCATGCTATAAAAATGTACATACATGTTTGCTAACAACAAAAGGCATATGTGCACCAACTAACAGCAGAGATTTACCAGTATACAATTCAAACCACCATCGATTCTCGATACAAACCTTTATTATATTCTCCAACATTGCAAACACAAAGATCGCTCACAAAATCACAAAAAAAACGTGCAGGGTGTAGTTCGTTTTTACAAAAAGCTAACCAGTGTCAAAATTAAATTCGCGAGTCATTTCACTCTGACAGCTCTGAAAAGTATCGTACACGCGGTTACTATGGTTTCTTTACAAAGTCTAAAATGCTTTGTTGCTTTTTGCCTTTAACAGTCTGCTTGAAAACAAATGCTTCAATATTATTTATGCTGTCTAAAACAGTTTCATCTCCTACAAAAGAACCATACCGTCAAATTTTCTGTAGCATTTCTACCACCTCACCAGCTGAGGGAATTGGTTCCAAATCTTCGTCCGCATCTTCTTCATCTTCTTTTTCATTGCCGCATGCAGACGTGCTTGCCTGTGCTGACTGCACACTTGATACAATGTCTTCATCGGTGATCACGCCATCAGTAACAACGTCTTTGTCGATTTCTATGTAATCTCGGAATTCCTGGACAGTGATGGCTAACTCCTGTGCCTCCTCTTCCAAGATAGCATCTGTAAGGCTTGATTTTTCCGCCATTTCTGCAGCTGCACGGTACTGTGCCTGAAACTCTTCATCGGAAATATCCTGAATGATGCAGTGCATCCAGCAGTTTGAGATTGTTTCCTTCTTCACGTCATTCCAGGCTGATCTCAGGAAGTTCATTGCATCTAGAAGGGAAGGGGTGTATTGTGCCTTCTTTTCATCATGGAGCAGGTATTGGCGCATCAACATTTTCCTGTAGTACACCTTAAGCACTTGGATTATCCCCTGGTCCATTGGTTGGAGCTTACTCGTTGTGTTCGGTGGGAGGTAAAAGATCTTAATGGCCTTGAGACCAGGAACATCCGGATGAGCTCTACAGTTGTCCACGATCAGTGCCACCTTTCTTTTCTCTGCTTGGAACTTCCTGTCCCACTTTTTCACCCATGCACTGAATAGATCTCCTGTGATCCAGGCTCTTGGCTGGCCATCATAATCACATTGGAGAACTTTGGTCTGCTTAAAGCATCTGGGATTCTTGGACTTTCCTATAACGTAGAGCGGGAGTTTTTGACTTCCATCCATGTTAGCAGCAACTAGCACTGTAAGTCGGTCCTTCGACTTTTTTCCACCGTGACAAGCCTCCCCACGAAATTCCATTGTCTTGCCTGGAAGGCATTTCCAAAACACCCCAGTTTCATCAGCATTAAAAATGTTCTGAGTCTCATAGGTATCCAAAATTGTGCGCATTTGAGTCTTCAGCCATGAATCCACTTGTTTCTGTTGAACCGCAGCGCTCTCTCCACAAATTGCTTTGAAGACAATGTTGTACCTCTTTTTGAAACGATCCAGCCACCCCTGACTTGCTTTAAAGTCAGGGTGTCCTAGCTTTGCAGCAAGGATGTCCACCTTCTCCATCAGCAAGGGACCATTGACGGGAAGGTTTGTTGCTCGTGTATTTGTGAACCATTGAAATACTGCATTGTCGACATCTTTGTGCTCAGCCACTCTAAGTTTTTTTCTTGCTGGATCAAAGACAGACTTCTCATACATTTGCTTTATCACGTCGGCCTTCTTTTTCCATCCTGAAATGGTGTTTGCTGGAATGCCATGCTGACGACTAAGGTCTGCCGGTTTTGTTCCTTTTTCTAGCTGCAGTATGATTTCATACTTTTTCTCTATTGACTGATTGTCCAGTTTTCTCTTAACACCTCCAAACATTTTTAGAAGGGAAAAAATAAACAGAATAGCTACAGCATGTTATCCTTCAGACAAGATCAACAAGAGTGAGTGAACTGTCATTGGAGTGAACGACCATACGGACCGTGATCACGTGCTACGTGAACTCAGCACATGCGCAGTTAACCAAGTACGATCATTTTATTGGTAAGTCATAAGCTAGCATAAACGTAACCAATCACAAGAAGTAAATTAAAAAATCAAAAGACCGTGTTCTTGCAAAATAGGATCTCCATTCCCACGAAAGAAACTTACACGAGTCAACACCTGGCAGTATTGGACCGTATATATTACTGTAGCATAAGTTAACACCCAATATAGGGATTCTTTCACTCCTGTATTTTGAGAAATAAATAATTATTTTTAATTATGCAAAACTTATTTATTTGTTGTTTGCTATTTCTTCTTGCGGAGTTTAAGTGTCTGTAACAACCAACAAACAGAAGGATTAGCCATTCCATTAATTTTATCTGTTCTATTCGCGTCTTCAGAAGTCGGTCAGTTGTAGGTATAGTACGGTAGCATAATTGACTGTCAAAGCATACAGTACTCGGCCATATGTCAGCATAAGCAGATTATGATGTAACAATGCACTGCTAAGATGGGGTTGTCGATACAAACAAAGGACCATTTGTGTACTGATTGATTCCAATGCATTGCTTAGTCAAGTTTTGGCTTCCTTCCGTTCTCCCTTTTATTTATCCAGTCGAAAGCCATGATTGTTTGTACAAATTAAATAACCAAAAAGTCTTTCGCCAGATGGGACATTTTTGTCACCAATAAGGGAAAAAAATCGCCGGCGATTGGTCATGGGGATCGAGATAACCGACGTTAAGTGGCAAATTTGGCCCTCTTTTGTGCTCGAGATATTAGGGTTCGGCGACATAAAGGAATCGACATAACCGATGAGAAAATGTTAAGGCAAAGAGAGAATTTGGCGGTTCCACTTCAAAAACGTCAACTTAATAGGGTTGGCGAGGTAACCAAGGTCGAGATAAGTGGGTTCGACTGTAATAGCTTTTATTAAATCTAGAGCAACATTTTGTCATCTTCTCAAAAGCTCTTAACAGAATTTGACAAAATTTGACAGACAGCACTGTAAGCTCTGGGTGGCAGAGTGGTCTAAGGCACTTGGCTTTATAGATTACGACATCTCACCTATATGAACATGGGTTCATGTCTCTGGCGCGGTCAGCATGAGTATGTGAGTAAGCTTTCTAGTAGCCGCCCATGGGTTGATGGTTCCTACCAGGTTCTTCCTCCACCAGATATATGGCCATTATGTATAGCCTATCATGTGGTGAAAAATGGCATTAAACCCAAGAAAACAAGAACATCAGAGCGCTCTGGCTTAAAGGATTTTAAAGTGTGTGGAAATTAGTCCAATCCACCATCAAATATGACCATGATACTAAAAGAGAAAAACATTTGTACAATTTTATGTGAAAAAGCTCAAAGAGAAAGCATCCTGAAGTACTGGACATATGATGCTGATGTGCCATCAAATATTGCTGAAGGTACAGTAAAGAGAGAAACCTTGAAATGTATGATTTCAGAATATATGCAATAACAGCTTTGGAAACAGTCTTTAGAGAGAAAGACCATCCTAGAGGCTCATATTTCTCATCCAGCCAGCTTTGCATTTGGATATTAGGAATGTATCGGTCGGATGAGCAATATAGGGCTTACTTGGGGCTTTTGTTCAATTTTGATACCCGCTTTTGGAATTGAAGTATTTCCTCCTCATCATCATCATAAGCAGCAGCATCACCACCACCACCATTATCATCATGTTTTAGAATATCTGACATGAACAGAATTAGCTTTGCTGCTTCAGTACTAATGAAAATATTAGTCAGTTATGAAAGAAGTAACATTATCCATCTTTTAGCAGGTTACAGGCACCTTATTGTGAAAGTCATTATGATCTCCCATGCTGCTTATTGAGAAGATCTCTAATTATTCAGGAAGCAGTTAGAGATAAGTCCTGACATTCAGGCCTTAGGGAGTCTCATTGTGTTAGCTAGATAAATGGAGCAGGAAGATTTTAAGCACATGTGGTTTATGTATAATGTAATTCCTTTGATATTTTTGGGTTGGCAGTCCCAATGAATCTAAAATATGATGGAAAATATCTATCCCCTTTCTTACCTTGCAGCTTATACCAGATTGAGTGAAGCAGGTGGAATGTCTTCTTTTGCACTTCTGCGGTTATTTTCACTATTGGAGTTCAACAGGATTAATATCCAATGATTTTAGCAGATTTATAACATTGCCAGACCTGTCATTGCAGCCATATTGGATGAGAAGGCATGAAAAGTCTCTGCTTATATATTTGACCCATAACCTCTACTGTAATCAGGCAGATCTAAACACTGATAATATACAGGTCTGTTTCTGTATAAAAAAAACCGAGCAATAAATTTGTTAAATTTTATGTATTTCTTTGGCACAGATGTGACATTGACATCTATAATTGCCAGGATAAATAATTTCAGTAACCAATAGTGTTCAACTCTGCCTTCATTGACAAAACCACAAATACTGGTAAAAATGAGAACTTGAATGATGGATAATGATGTACCTGCGTTGTTAATATTGTGCCTGCTTTAGAGCAAAGCAAGACATAACTAGATCTGTCAGTCGTTACAATTTGATCATAAATGTTACTCAAATGACCTTTAAATTACAGACTTCCAAAATAGAAGCAATAAATACAAAGTGCAGTAGTTGTGGTCAAATCCAGGTATTTGCTTGTCTGGGTTTGGTTTGGATCCAGGTTTTCTCATTAGATTTAAGGAGTTGTTCAGGGAACCAGGTTAACTTTTTAGGAGTACTATAGATGTTTCGTGCATTGTGTTTTAGCTTGAACAATTTTAGCCATACTGTACAATGTCTGCAGTGTGACAGTTTATAGTGACATCTAGCACTCCAGGGGCATCATGCTGCAGAGATGTTGTAGCATGTCCCCACCAAGTAATATTATCCTGACACCAGGACGACCAGTCCTAACACTAACCTTTTAATGCTGCCGAGTGCCAAGCAGGGCAGCTGTAGTATCATTTTTCCAAGTCTTTGGTATGACTCATTTGAGGTTTGAACCCATGACCTTGCATCCAGGTTGGATGCTCTAACCACTTAGTCCATTGGAGTGGTCTCCACAGATGTTTTAATCTGCACATTTTTTTTTTAATGCATTACTCCTGTATGACGAAACTTTTGCTCCTATCATTATCTAGAAATGTCATCCAATAAACAAAAGCACTTTGAAGGTGAAAGGCACAATCAGTCTCTGAAAATGTTCAAATAATTGTGCAGAAGTATGAAAAGGAATACAGTAGTTCCCCTCTTGAACGGCCCCCTTGACCAGTGGCCATCTGCTCCTTATGGCCAGAATCTGACGGCACCGACGAGTTTGTGTTCAAAAGTACCCCTCATGAAAGGCCACCCCGCTAACGCGACCATCAGCTAGCATATTAGTGCAAAAATATAAAATTTACCCCTCACAAGCGGCCACATTTTATTTTGTAATATGTATCCAGAACCAATTTTATTCATAACGTGTGTTAAGTAATCCGATTTCTGTTTCCCGATGTCAGGTTTTCGTTCCTGAAAGAAGTGTTGACTAAAGTACATGTACCACTAAGGTTAATATTATATCATTTATGCCTCACGAGAAGCCACATTTATTCCATAAAGCCGAGAAAGACTCAAATTTTAATCCATACAAAAAGGTAAGTACACGTAATCCGATTAGCCTTACTGCTGTGTTATCATGAGATGTCCGGTTTAGCCACTGATAATTGTTAAGATTACAATTACTAACAGTAGTAACAGCTGAGAAGTGGCAGTATTGATGTACAATACACAAGTCAGCTGGAAAATGGTTTGATAGCCTTTATGGCTTCCCTTAGTAAGATGTTGAGCTTGTTCACTTCCATAATTAGTGGCTATTACTACTGACAATAATTGTCAAGATTACAAATCCTAACGGCTGTGAGGTGCTATTGTTCAGATCAAATCTGCATACATATCGAAGCCGTTTTGACTTCTCTCACTTAGTGTAAAGAAATGTAAACACAAATAGGGTACCAGACTGTGACTAATGAATCACATGACAAGATTGCTGCCTTTAAAAAACACATGGCATTTTGTTTAAGTGCAGAAAAGTTGTTTTATCAGTCTTGTAGTTGGTAACACTGATGATTACAACCAGACGTAATTGTCAAGATCATAACAGGGTCAGCATAGTCTAAAAATAGATTTTTGCAGACACACAGAGAGCGAAATTAGCCTTGAATAAAACAGGGTACCAGACAATAAAACAATTTTATGTTGAAAAGACTCGAATAAACAACATTGTAACCGATAAGGAGGTTATTCAGCAGCAGTGGGAAAATGGAGCAAATGGAAAGAGAATTATGTATGTACCAAGATTTAAATGACGTTTTTGAATGGTTTTGCAGTGTGCATGACAACAACACCTGCTCGCATATCACGCTTACGCCAAGAATAAGAACTGTTAATGCATATTCATTTGAAATAAGTCCATTATTTTAACAAGAAGAACCTTTTAATAATTAATATTACTTTTAAACGAAGATATTAAATGCTATGAAGAATGTAGCTTTCTTACTGCATTCATTACATATACTTCTCACAAAAAATTTATTCCCCCTCTGGAAAGGCCACCCATCTTATAAGGCCACTTTGCCGGTGCAGAACGGGTGGCTGTATAAGAGGGGGACTACTGTATTCAGATTCTTGTGCAGAAAATAAAAAGAAAAGGTAACAAAGTTTATCATTTGCCAGTTTCAGTATTGTTTATGGTGGGATAAATGACTGCCAGCTACCACATGAAATAAAAAACAAAACAAGACAAGAATTACACCAGACTGAGTTTTACAAGAAGTCACTGACCTCCATGGGGTTTTGTAACTGCAGTTCCATCAATATCATTAAGATCTAAGACATGGCATCCAGTCTTATTTTGGTTGGGGCCAAAATCAGTAAAATGCTTAAAGTAATGGGCCACATGAGCAAGAATAGTTCCTTATCACTAATTATGCATATTTATTAAAATGCATATTTTCGAATAAGGATGCCTACATGGCCATGGGACTGCACATTGTGGAGGACTGCTCTGCATGTGGCCTGTGGGCTGCAGGTTGGACATGTCTGATCTAAGGGTACTTTACAAACCTTTTAATTGTTGCTAATGTTGCATGTAGTGAATTGGAGCACACTTCTGAACTTGTCCAATTCAAAAATAGCAATATATAATATATTATCAAACTTTACTGAAAACTGGTCGAATTTAAGGTGTAGGTGTCTTACTGATGTCTTGTCAGGGTTGGCATGTCAGCATAGCAGTCACATTTCATCAGATGGTGGCAACAATAGTTTGTTAAGATCATAGTTTAGTTTTTCATTTGCATAAATTTTCTTCGCTAACCAAGGTTCTGATAACCCTATTTACACCTTGGCATATCAAGCATATATTTCAGTGCTTCGGGTCTGTGAATTTCATTGTTTGCAGCAGCAAGCCACCACATCCAGTCAAAATTAAGTTGTTTAAATTTGAAAACTGTTCCTATGTAATTGAGACGGGGGGGAACACATCTTGAATGGACTGATAAATAAGCACTTTTCCAGTGCTGGTCCGTGTTTGCACAAATACCATTTTTACTCAAATATACCTGTAATGGCTTACCTCTGGTACATAGTCATACTTTCGATGTTAAACTTACAAAGTATCCTTTTTAGGTCAATTGCCACCACCATTTTTGGCTGATGTACAATGCACCACACTATTGGTTAGTTGGCATTACGTTCTAAGGGAGGCAACACATGAAATCCAGTAGATGTTAGGACAAAGCGCCGATAAAGCTGTTCGGTCCACCAAGGTGTAGATAAGGGTTATCGTAACCATGGCTAGCGAAGATGATATTTCCTAAACCCCTTAATAGGTTCATATCATACTTGGCATGTATCATTATGAATTTATAGAATTCATTCTGCAATGTAATCCATGACCACTTTTATGTTGAGGTCAGATGTAACTCATAGAAAGTCCTGGAAGGTTTTGGATAAGTTTTTTCATTTGTTCTTTATCCTCATCCTGTTGATGGATTGTGCTCATACATTGGATGAATCATTCTGGAGTTAAAATAATTCATTTTTTTACATGCTTGTTCTGCACTTTTGACCTTGGGATCAAGGTAACACATTTCACATCACTGCTTTTGATCATTACTTTCAATGCAGTCCATGACCTTGCGTCTCCTACAAGTGACATGAATACCTTGTTGGTAGTTTGATTGCCATTATTGTGATATATCTCTGAAACTTTATTGGCAGAAAATAATGCTTTAAAAACTGTGAGCGTCCATTATATGGCAGCATATTCTACTAATCCTGTCCTTTACAATGAGTAGCTCCTCACAGCTTACAAAATGAAGTCCTCACAGCTTTCAAACTGAGGTACTCACAACTTACAAACTGGAAGTCCTCACAGCATACGAAACTGAAAGTCATCATAGCTTACAAACAATCTCCTTTTCCATTTTTCTTCTTCTTATTATTGAGATCTTTTTAAAAAAAAATCAGATCCCCATTATCTTATGTTAAGATCTGACAGCGACCACTTAAGGGTCATGTTCTTATGACCAGCGTTATTACCATAATTGACAATTTTATCAGCATATCAGAGGAAGTCTTGAATCTTAAAGTTTAGGAGACTGAGCAGTATGACCGAAGAGCATTAATGTGTGCTGAACGATTTGATTCACTTTAAAATTTCTGAAAGCTGCATTTCCATTGGCTAATTCAAAGGTCACCAGAACATGACCCCTAAGCAGTCACTATCAGATCTTTACACAAGACAGTGGAGATCCCATTTGAATCAAATTGAGTTTTCAAACTGAAGTCCTCACATCTTGAAAGCTGAAGTTCTCTCAGGAAATAATTGTTGACTTGGGGTCATTGATGGGACTTCACATCTGGAGTTTTATACCTTTGCTTACTTCTAATAGAAGGGTCCCGAGTGGTCTAAAGCGCTCACCATTATGGGTCATTACCAAGTCACCTCTGTCTGCATGGATTCGAATCTTGGGCTTGGCCAATGTAGGTATGTGAGAAAGCTTGCCAGTAGCTTCTTGTGGGTCGGTGGTTGTTCCCCGGGGTTTTCCGGGTTCTTCCTCCACCATTTATACTGGATGCCATGTATAGACTATCTTGTGCTGAAAAATGGTGTTAAACCCCATAACAACAACAACAACAACAACTTCTAATTGACTTTAGTAATCCTGCCAAGAACAAATGCATCAGCAACTTTGTTCTCTATGAATAGGGTTTGGTTTAACAGCTCTGTCCTGGTTATATAGTGCTGACAGACTGTTTGATTGTAAAAATATAAATGTAACGGATTGCTAAAGTCTTAGGGAGATAACCCCATGCAAATAACAGCAAAATTAAAAATTAAAGTTACGTGTATTTTGAAATATTAATGCAGCATAAAAGTTACAACCTGATATTTTCATCACCCATTCCCTTCTAGTCTACTACAGTATTCATACACACTCCTATTTGTTTGCAACCCCTACCGCTTTTATAAACAAAGGCATCAAGGATATAAAATTTTCACAAAACTTAGTTATTTCATTCACTGATTTATTGGTTCTAACCTGATTGTCGCCAGGGGTCCCAAACAGTGTCAGCTTGTTGGAGTTTTGAATCAGATGGGAATTTCTTTACTAACACAGTCCCCATATTTGCATGGGGGAATCTATGTTTTCAAGGAACAGATGTGATGTAGTTCACCGTCTTTGATAATCTCAACATTTCCATAAATTTTGGAGTTAATTTCTTTTAACACGTGTGTAAGATTTCTTTTTATTTATTCAGTTTGTTCTAAATATTAAAACTTTACAGTGCAGATATTGGATGCAGATGACACAGTAGTTACTGGAATTGTCTTATTCTAGAAAGCAGAAAAGGACAGTGAGTAGTCTGTCTGCTTGTTTACATTGAGAATTCTCTTTGCTTTGAAATGCTAATAAGCTAGGGACCCATTGATGACAGCCAGGTTAGTGATCATAAATTAGTCGGTGAAATGACTAAGTTTTGTGGATTTGTACATCCTTGATGGTTTTTGTTTTTTAAAATCAGCAGGGGGGTGGGTGGTACAAACAAACATGAGGGTGTGCGAATAGTATAGGTGTGTCACATACCTATCTTCAAGCTCAAAGATTTGACTCAGAATTTTCCATATCCCATCCCTTTTACATTTTTACTCTATAACTTTAATCCGAGGCTAATACTCGGTATACTTGTACATCACCACTAGACGGTGTATTATGTTGGAGGCGGGGTGGCTGTTTTCTAGTTGAAGGCCATGGCTTAATTTTACAAGTTTCCCATCTTACTCTTCCCGTCCACTCTGTCCTGTTTTAGCTTTTAAGGGATGATGACCTTGCTAAGCTAGGTAGGGAACAAAAATTCACTGTGCTGATTTTTCCTTATTTCATATTAGTAATTATTATGTATATTTTGTCACAAGTTATACCATATATACTATCTTACAAGTCAAGTCAAACTCCAAACAACAAAGATCCTGATCTGCCATATCATAATGTACCCATCGATCAGGTTCTATATTGTTTGTTCTACTGATTACTCCTAAAGAGTCTGCATAGACCCAGATCTGCTGACTCATATGTGACGGCAGATCTGGGTCTGTGCAGCTTACAGTTGGGCTCTTATAAGAGAGTATATATGGTAGCTAAAAAATATTTTGTGTATTTAGGTAGGACATTGTGTTTTTTAAGACTCCTAAGCGAAAAAGCCATGTTGAATGGTTCTATATTTATTTATGTATTATCTCTGTGTACTGTATGCCTGTATTGTATTGTTTGATTTTATTTCTGTCTTGGGGCAGATGGAAAAAGTATGTGGATATTTTTGCTCCATTCACACTTTACTTTGATAGGCAGAAATTTTTGAAGTCAGAAAGTGATCTTTGTTGATAACAATCATGAAAAGTAACATAAATTTTTGTTGCAACATTGGTCCATTTATGATGAAGGTAGATGACAACGACGACAGTAAATCAATGCAGCTCAGCTCACTTTTTCACAGTGAATGTTCTCAATTTGTATGAAGGATACGATGTGGCTCCAAACATAGCCATGTCCTTAATAGCTTCATAAATAAGCGCATTTAAGAACTGAGTGATATAACTGGTACATGTTTCATGCAGAGCAGTTATTACATTTATTCCATTGATAATATCCATTTAACATTATCTTGACTTTCACATGTTTGGGAAATATGGATACTGATTTATGAAGGTTATGATGTCATTAGACCAAGATTTCTCTAGCCATTCTGATTGTGTGTTAGATATTTGGACATTTATGTTTGGTGGGTGGTCAGAATGCATGGAATTTGCTGAAACCACACATTAGTGGCATAGGTTAGTTGCTTTACTCAAGGGATAGCAAAATTTTGAGACATTTTGTTAATTCCTACCTACCAGAAGTCCATTGTGTTTATACATGCACTAATAAACAAGTTGATAGACTACAATCTTGCAGTCCTAGTACATTGCTTTTAGATGGAAAAGAAGTCCATTGTGTTTATACATGTACTAATAAACAAGTTGGTAGACCACAATCTCGCAGTCCTAGTGCATTGCTTTTGGATGGAAAAGAAGTCCATTGTGTTTATACATGTACTAATAAACAAGTTGGTAGACCACAGTCTCGCAGTCCTAGTACATTGCTTTTGGATGGAAAAGAAGTCCATTGTGTTTATACATGTATTAATAAACAAGTTGGTAGACTACAATCTTGCAGTCCTAGATGGATGGAAAAGAAGAAAAAGAAAATAAGATGCACATAAAGCAGCATTTTTTTCAAACTTCCAAGATATTTTTAGGAATATATTGTAGCAATGTGCTACCAGATCAGATCAAAGTTAAAACCTTGCAAGTTGTCCATAGTGTATACTTTTAACAAGCAATTTAGGCTGAACACCACCCCCTCCCCCACCCCGGTTTTTTTAGCTGTTATTGTTGGCACCTTTCATGTATTGTAAACTGGAACCATTTAATCTGCTAACTAGCATGTTGTTACATCAAAGGAAAATGTAGCTCTCTACAGTTGTCAAAATAAAGCAAATTTAGCCGTAATGTGTTAAATTCGTTTGATTACACAGTATTGTCGTTACTTTCATCACAAGACATTAAACCAAGCAGTCTTGTGTCAATAATAACATTCATATACTGATATTTCCATGCATTTCCCTCCTTTTTCCCTTTTAATATCAAAAGATAATTGGACATTGTGATCATCAAAATGTGTTGTGAATATTCTGTTCTCAGTATGATTGAACTTTTCCATAATCAAGTCTTACAGTATATATTCACTTATATGTTGAGTCAAATTGAAACAACAAAGATCCTGATCTGCCATATCATAATGCACATGCAGATTAGGGTCTGTGTTACTTGTTCTACTGATTACTCCGAACTGCACAGAACAAGATCTGCTGGTGCAGCGGCAGATCTGGGGTTGTGCAGTTTGCAGTTGGACTTGTTTTATAAGCAAGTATATAATATCATTAACTTGGTTATCAATTTATTTCTTAATGTATGTTGCACAATCTTGAAGAGAAAATATAATCCATAGATCTTATTGCATTATTGCTGTGTTTTTGAGTTATCAAGGTGCAGTTTGATGAGGGTGAGGTTTATTTTAAGATACTTTAACATAAGACAGCTTCACATTCAAGTGCACATTGGGAAAGAAATTACTGTACCATGTGTCTCCAATTTTCTCTTGGCATGGGCAGTAAGTGCAGTATAACCTTTGCATTCTGTATGCAAAGCCTGATCAAACTTTGTGGGTTTTCTCAACCAGTGATGTGAAGTACCAGCAATGTTGGGAGATTCCTTGTGGATCATCTGTGATCATAATCCAATGATGCACTTGGGATCCCAAGAGCAGGCTCAATGTTAGAATCAAATGACACTATGTCATAAAAGTTGATAAAATTGATAATAATAATAATAATAATAATAATAATAATAATAATAATAATAATAATAATGTGTGAGCAGATCAGGGTCTGTTTCTTTCCTTAAAATCATTGGTAGAATGAATGAATAGCAATATAACATTTTGATTAATACATTGCACTCCAGAAGTCCTATTCCTTATGTATAAATGCAGGTTTTTGATTGGTCTGAATATATTTGAGTAAGATGTAAAATTTTACCATTGAGGGGTCTGGCCCTGTATTTTCTGTGCTTTTGAACAAGGAACTCAAATTCAAAGGCAAACACTCTGACAGTCAATAAATTTAGAAACAGAAATTTCAGCTTTTCCTTAGCTTTGGTTCCTCTACCAGGCTGCCAAATTTCCATGACATACTTTACTTGAAGATCAGGTCAAATTGCAAACAGTGTAGACCCTGACCTGCTGTTGTATAATATGCTGGCAAATCAGGATCCATCTTGTTTGATTACTGCATAGACTCAGATCAGCCAGGACATTTTGATGGCAGGCATGGGTCTGTACAGTTTAATATCAGTAATACATTGCCTGTTGCTATTGCATAGCTCACACTTTCTGGGATGATTAGAATTCATGCTCCCAACGGGTGACTTCTAGAACTTTCTATACGTTTATCCTGTTTTACTGGCCCTTGTGCAATCATCCTCATCCTCTTTTTTGTAATTTGTTCGATTAAAACACTCCAGATCTTTTGCTGTCTACTCACATCTAGAACATGCATCAGCCATCTAATGTTTTTTCCCCGATGTTTTTAATGAGTTATACTCGCAGTCTATTGCATATCCATTCATTCAAATTAGCTCTTATGAGAATTTAATGGCATTTGTTGTTACATTTTTCATCATAGCCATTGTCACTCTGTCTGATAGAGTTTGGGTAATCCTCTTGTTCATCCTGCTATTTTGTTGTTGCTATTTTGTTATTATTCTGGACTTGTGGGTAGGTACTGTCTCATATCTCATGCCAAAATTGTTGGGACTCCTTTTCGGTCATTGGTTTTAGTGAACATTTGACATCCACAGCTCAGCTCAATTTGAGAGCCTCTCTGTGGAATCGGTGATTGTGGTTCAGTGATCTTTTTTGACCTGCTGGTAGACCAGCCCATACAGAAATTTGCCTTCAAGGAGGGATTTTTTTCAGAGCACAGGGGCTGTTTCCTACACAACAGCCCACACATTCTCTACCTTCATACTTGGGTCATATTTAACAATCTATCCGCCATGACATGTTTTTGAGCAACATTGCCAAGAGTATTATTAGGCCAGGAGACACTCTACATTCAAGGTCTTTGGTGCCAATTGGAGAATTTTTCCAACTGGTGTAATAGAAAATGTGTTAATCCCAGCTGTCCCTCCAAGATTGCAGTGGCTGATTTTCTTCTCTTCCTTTTTAAAGAGAGAGAGTGCTTTGTTACGATTATCCTATCGAGGTCTGTGGGCAGCTATATCCATCACACTCAGATTTTCAAAAAGCCCGGCCATCAGTTTTGGATTCTCATATTTCTGACCTGACAAGTTATTACAAACTGCAAAGACCAATGTCTTTGCTGTCTAATGCCTAGATGGGATCTCTTATTTGTCTTGTGGTTTTTAAATAAAAACCCCTTTGAATCTTTGGGTGAAGCTTCTTTCAAGAACCTTACCCACATGATAGTGTTTCCTGCTCTCTTTAGCATCCATGAGACAAAGGAGCAAGCTTTGTGCCCTGTCCATAAAATGGGGCTGTCTGGGGTTCAGTGGCACTTGTGATTTGGATTCTCTCCTTTCCAACCAGGTTTTTTAAAAGCAAAAAACCAACTTCTGTCAGTAGCTCTACTCCCAATACAGATCCCCAGTCTTAGTCACATCTGTGCTGTGGATGGTCAAGATTGATTTTTATGCCCAGTTAGGGCTTTTTGTTTCTATCTGGCTGCTGATAAAGGAGAAGAAAAGGTAGGAAACATCTTTTTATTTCTCTTAATGGCTCAGCTGATATTTCCAGGGGGTTTGTTGCAGCAATTACTTGAGTTTATCAGTTCCTTTAAAGACAGTCCTTTCATTCATGGAGATTAAGACCTGTGAGGTTTCTGACCGTTGCTACCTCATGGGCCTTTCATTCATGAAGATTAAGGCCAACCAGGTTTCTAACTATTGCTACCTCATGGGCCTATCTAACTCATTCATCATTGAAGGCTGAGATGAAAGCTGCATTTTGGAAATCTCACACTACCTTTCCCACCTTCTACCTTCATTCCTTGGCACACCAAAAGTGAAGCATATTTTCTCTAGGGCACATAGTTGTGGCACATTAAGTGACCAAAGTGGATACCATCTTACAGTAGTGGACACTTCTAACATGAGGGCACGTATTTCGTTGTTGTTCTTTTACCACTTTTGGGTGTCTAAAGATAAAGGTGAATATTTCCTTGTTGTTCTTTTACCAGTTTTGGGGGTCAAAAGGTAAGGGTGAATATTTCCTTGTTGTTCTTTTACCAGTTTTGGGTGTCAAAAGATAAAGGTGAATATTTCCTTGTTGTTCTTTTACCACTTTTGGGGGTCAAAAGGTAATTGTGAATATTTCCTTGTTGTTCTTGTACCAGTTTTGGGGCATTCATCAACCTCCTACTGAACTGGCAACTTTCATTTCTTCAGTAGCAATAGGGAAAATATTACTGATATTAAGGTGTATTGGGTGGGTGGGGGTAACATGATTGTAATGATATAGCACTACCTGTTGCTACTGCCACATGTCCCCCTTCTGCCTATATGGATGTCCTGTTGGTAGTCTGTGTACTTGGAAATATGACAGTAAGACTGTGCACAGGGTCTACATCTAGACATTTCTAGAAGTCACAATTAGGGAGGATAAATTCTCATGATACAGACAAAGGGAGTTTTTGTTCCAGAAAGAGTTAGTTATGCAATAGGAACAGGTAGGCATTAAATCATTACAATTCATTTTACTCCCCCTCTTCAAACTAAATTTCACAGTTGGATGCAAGTTATAAAGCAAGAATAAACAGAATGTTTACCCAAAGCATCATATCACCACTCTGGTGTCCTAGTGGTTAGATTGTCTGCCTCGGATGTGAGAGGTTGTGGGTTCGAACCCTGGCCGAGTCATACCAAAGACTTATGAAAATGGTACTAACTGCTGCCTCGCTTGGCACTCAACATTAAGAGGGTAGTGTTAGGACTGGTTGGCCTGGTGTCAGAATAATGTGACTGGGTGGGACATGATGCTACGTCTGCAGCATGATGCTCCAGTGCTAGTCATCATTATAAACTGCCACAATGCAGACATCGTAGCGATATGACTAAAAAATAGTCAAAGCTACATTAAAAGTCCAAGTCACACACACACAAAGCATCATATCAAATTTGGGTGTTTTTGAGATTGAGTTCTTTGCTCAAAATGTTTAGAGATTATGGGGTCTGATCTGCCATTGTAATATGCAACTATCTGATTTGCCATTGTACAGGTATTATGCACCTGTATCTCTTGGTATGTGTTAAGCCAGTTGTGCATTATACATAGATCAGTAGGTACAGATTTCTTTGTCCTAGAGAATACTATGACTTACCAAGAAGTCTAGTCAGTCAGGCATGAGAATATACCATAGTTAGAATATACTGTAGTCAGTCAGGCATTAGAATATACTGTAGTCAGTCAGGCGTTAGAATACACTGTAGTCAGTCAGGCATTAAAATACACTGTAGTCAGTCAGTCAGGCATTCGAATACACTGTAGTCAGTCAGGCATTAGAATACACTGTAGTCAATCAGGCATTTGAATACATTGTAGTCAGTCAAGCATTAGAATACACTGTAGCCAGTCAGGCATTAGAATACACAATAGTCAGTCAGGCATTGGAATACACTGTATTCAGTCAGGCATTAGAATACACTATAGTCAGCCAGGCATTGGAATACACTGTAGTCAATCAGGCATTTGAATACATTGTAGTCAGTCAAGCATTAGAATACACTGTAGTCAGTCAGGCATTGAAATACACTGTAGTCAGTCAGGCATTAGAATACACTGTAGTCAGTCAGGCATTAGAATATACTGTAGTCAGTCAGGCATTAGAATGTACTGTAGTCGGTTAGGCATTAGAATATATTGTAGTCAGTCAGGCATTAGAATATATTGTAGTCAGTCAGGCATTTGAATATACTGTTGGCAGTCAGGCATTGGAATATACTGTTGGCAGTCAGGCATTAGAATATACTGTAGAAAGTCAGGCATTGGAATATACTGTTGGCAGTCAGGCATTTGAATATACTGTTGGCAGTCAGGCATTGGAATATACTGTTGGCAGTCAGGCATTAGAATGTACTGTAGTCAGTCAGGCATTAGAATGTACTGTAGTCAGTCAGGCATTAGAATATATTGTAGTCAGTCAGGCATTTGAATATACTGTTGGCAGTCAGGCATTGGAATATACTGTTGGCAGTCAGGCATTAGAATATACTGTAGAAAGTCAGGCATTGGAATATACTGTTGGCAGTCAGGCATTGGAATATACTGTTGGCAGTCAGGCATTGGAATATACTGTTGGCAGTCAGGCATTAGAATGTACTGTAGTCAGTCAGGCATTAGAATATACTGTAGAAAGTCAGGCATTAGAATATATTGTAGTCAGTCAGGCATTAGAATATATTGTAGTCAGTCAGGCATTTGAATATACTGTTGGCAGTCAGGCATTAGAATATACTGTAGGCATTAAAAATGTTTGGTCACTTGACATTAAGACATTTTAGCTGCAGTATATACACTTTGTTTATGAATAGCTAAACATTTGTTGTTAAAGATTCTAAGAATGGAAACAGATCTCATGTCTTGAAAAGTTAACTTCTTGACATATTTGAAACAACTTAAAACATAGCTCATTAGGGGATTGTTTCTTGCAAAATCATTGACTTTGGTTCCAAACTAACGAGTATTTCCATTTCTTATGGCAAAGAATGCAAAACAAACAGTCTTAGCAATTTTTGACTTTTGTTTTAAAGAGAAAACTTGGCACTGATAGGTCTACAACCTTGCAGTTGTGCCTTTGATTGTAATTTAAGATTAGGATAATGAGGTTGATCCTGGAAGAGATTATGCAGATTGTGTATGGACATGGTGCTTGCTGAGTCTGATCTGCCAATTCAGAATTCCTCTCTCATATCCTGCAGTTAATATCAAATCATCCATAGGTTTTGATAATTATGACTAAGCTGGTACAGATTACTGGTAATGTGCCAGATTCCACACCCCTGCCCTAAGACATTCTGTAAGCAAGACCTGTGTGTGCAGTCAGGTGCATGATACAGTTTATCGCGATTTACCTGCTATTGCCAGCACACTAAGAAGTTAACAAAGATTATTAAAGTCAGTATTGTTATTTGTTTTTTTTATTAATTGGCAAATCTTTGTGAACTTGCACCTGATCTCTTTTAAGGATCAGTTTGTGTCAAAGTTCTGTAGTGTTAAGTGGCAGAAAAGTCAAATGGCCATGTCTGTTTATTCAGAAGATGAAGGGAAAAGGTAACTGCATCACAGATAAATGTAAAGTATTTGTACCAGGTGCCAAAAACTATTACTTTTCTCGACGCAGTACATCTTAAAATTGTAGAGAAAATGAACACCTAATATAAGATGAATTTTGTCTCTGCAGGTAACAAAAATACTGCATAGAATCAAGGATAAATAAGAGAACTAAATCCATGCAGCAACTAGCGCAGGTATTCTAGTATATAAATAAAGGAAAGATACTAACTGATGCAACAAATTACCGGTATGTACACATCTAAAAAGGCTGCATGCAGAGATAAGAACTTACCTTATTGTTTCGCTATTATATCCTGACACATTATCCTTAAGCCCAGTGTCTAGAGAATGTATCCCAAAATTACAAGACTAATTGAATTATTTGTACCACTCTCCAAAAATCTTTGTTTCAAGTCTTTTGTAAACTGGATGATCTGTTGGGCACCATTTGCATAAACCAAAACGTAGATGTATGCACTGATACCAGATTACATTGCATATATATATATATATATATATATATATATATATATATATATATATATATCTGTGTGTGTGTTAAAAATTGTGATCCTTTTTGTTATGATTTCTCAGATCATTTATGCCCAGGAATCTTTCATGCTGAAACAAGTTAAAGATATAACCGTAGTAAGTACATCAAAGTGAGGGGAAAAAATTGGGGGAGGGGACACCAATTCAGTTTTGTCATTGTGGGTATCGCTGTAATATAACCCTGTCAGTACTTTTGATTAAATAGGTTTGGGAGAGACATTTTATAGAGTTGTATTTATTTCTCATATCAGGTTTATTACCATATTTTTTCAGAGATATTCTGAATGACATTGGCTTTGAAAAACAAAAGGACAATTCATATGTTACCATGAAAATGCTGCTCTGTGCTGACACACAGAGCTACAGTTTCCTGCAGTAATATGAATGATAGTATTCTGGACATAACTGAGGTATATGTACCAGGACACCGAATAAAATATTTTGTCAGTTATATGCGACCCAATGAGTCATTTTATTTTGAAAATTAGTTGGTTAATAAATTTAAAAGCTATTGCAATCTAATTGCTTTGTGCCAGATTTGTATATCAATACAGCATATTGATTGTATACTATTTGATGGTATTGTGCCAAATTTGTATATCAATACAGCATATTGATTGTATACCATTTGATGGTATTGTGCCAAATTTGTATATCAATACAGCATATCGATTGTATACCATTTGATGATATTGTGCCAAATTTGTATATCAATACAGCATATTGATTGTATACCATTTGATGGTATTGTGCCAAATTTGTATATCAATACAGCATATTGATTGTATACCATTTGATGGTATGTTGTAAAATGATTGTATACCATTTGATGGTATGTTGTAAAATGATTGTATACCATTTGATGGTATGTTGTAAAATGATTGTAAAATGATTGTATACCATTTGATGGTATGTTGTAAAATGATTGTATACCATTTGATGGTATGTTGTAAAATGATTGTATACCATTTGATGGTATGTTGTAAAATGATTGTATACCATTTGATGGTATGTTGTAAAATGATGTTTAGTAAAGATAAATTTATGTAATTCTTCTTTTTGTTTCTGCAAAGAATAAATATTGTCAGCTACTTCAATGATAAAATAATTTGCGTACTTTTTATTAAAGTTGTACAACCTGTCATGAACTGGTTGCTACCTTGTATAATGTTTCAGCCTTGAATGAAAATGCTTTCTAGCTTTTATT
This sequence comes from Megalonaias nervosa, assembly GCA_016617855.1. Classification (NCBI taxonomy): domain Eukaryota; kingdom Metazoa; phylum Mollusca; class Bivalvia; order Unionida; family Unionidae; genus Megalonaias; species Megalonaias nervosa. The sequence continues at coordinate 126,150 of JAECUM010002066.1, forward strand.
ATTGATTGATTCAAACCACCTATATATGCTGAAAATTCACACATACTATATAACAGAGAACTAGTTCCAAGGTCAAATCAATGCTATTCATGTCACCTGTGGAATTTTAATAAAGTGGATGTACTTTCCCAAACCAAAATTGCAAGCTTATTTTTAAGAGTGTGGCAAGCTTGCAGTAAAACCTTACTGCAAGCTCAGATTTAAAATTGCGCAGCAAGCTTGCACAGTCCTAATTCACAAGCTTGCAGAAGCATACCTATTTCATTTTAAGCTCGCACAAGCTTACTAATTAGAAGCTTGCACAAAGTTACCAATTAAAAGGTTGCGCAAGCTTGCAAATAAAGCCAGTTTAGCTAGCTGCATAAAGAAGAATTGATATGGCATCAATTAAATTATTCTATACATGGTCATGTACCTACATTTTTGGAGTGCTTGATGTGCAAAAGTATGAGTAATATCAAATAATAAAGTCAGAATGTTAATATATGGTTTACATTAATTAGCATGAGACCTTATTGTCATGATGAAAGAAAAGAATATAGTCATCCGGTTATTTAGTAATATTCAGTCAGATGAAAATTAAAAGAGCATATGAATGGGAAATGTGTGGGAAACTCTTTACATTTTTGTTCTATATGGCTTTAGAAACATTTACTTCTCTTCCATATAGAAATCCACTTTGGGGAGGATGGTGTCAGTTGGTGAGTGTTATTCAGGACCATCCTATAAAGAGCTCAAAAATGTTGGTTTTACCATCCATTTTGAAAGGGCTAAGACGCGTGTCAAACAAATTGTACTTTAGATCTTTAAACACAAAAATGCATTGAAACTTGATACCTTTAGACATTTGGAAATAATAACTGTCATCTTCTTTGAGAATGAAAAGAAATGGATGTATCAACTTTTGAACAATTGTTGAATTTGATAATATGTTAGACGAAGACAAAAAGACCCTAAGAAAAATGGAAATGAGATTAACAAGCATATGTGTAATTTTATAATCTTGAGACCCTATTGTTGATAACTGACAGCATTGCATCCATTACTGCAGTTTGGCAGGCACAGCAGTAATTAAAAATGTTCTGCAAAGTTGTCATCTCATTGATTGCGTGAAGCAACATTACAAAGACATCTTTTGACATAATTGAATTATAAAAGTGAAACAGTACATTGCCAAAACATGACGCACTCTTGAATTTACTCAACATCATTATAATACCATGATTTCAGATTATCTCTGTGGTTCTAGGATTGATTGCTGCTCATATATTGATAATGCTGGCAATGAAATTACCAGAATTAACAAACAAAATTGTTACAGTTCAGTCATGAAAATTGCGCCTATTTTTCATTGCGAGGCTACCATGGTAGTTTTGTGTTCTGGTACATCAAATATGTTGTGTACATATTTGGAAGTTTTTAAACCACTCTCCCAACTACAAAAAACAGAAAAGTAAGTGCCATTAAGACCTCGACACCAAATAAAGTCTCCATTGCGAAAAACCACATTTCATCTTGCGTGATTCTATTATTTGATATCTTTTTTAAAAAGCAAAATTCACCAAGCCCAATTCTTTATAGAATGCTGTCAGAATAGGATGGATCTCTCTCTCTCTCTCTAAAAAAACCCCCAAATTTTATATATTTTAAAATTTTTAGTTAGTATGAAAATGACTGACAATTATTTTATTTTCTAATGGCAGGAGATTATCATTGAAAGAGATATAGGAACATTCTTTCAACAACTTGATACCAGAAGTTATCATTACAAAATTACAGAGACTAGTTGATGATGCATACATTGGTGGTAAAAAGCATTTACAAGAACCTGACTTTAGATATCTTGCTGTATTAAGTCAGTCTGTAAATAGCATTGTAATTCAATTACTATATATTTTACAGGATTTTACTAAAGGGAATTTTTTATTCAGTCTTCATTTCAGTGACAAAATGACTGCATAGCTAATCGAGTATACAATCACTTAAAGAATTTCCTTTATGCAAAATAATTGGTTCATTAACATGACTAAGACTTTAAAAAATGATATTAAACTGGGAAAAAAAGACATTTGTAGAAAAAGTAGCTTAAGACAAGAAATAATTCAGTTTATTTTGAAACATATTAATAATGATCATAATTAATTTAAGCATCAAGAAATGTTGAAATAATAAAAAAATTGTTGTAGCAGCAAAGTACAAGTAATTCAAGTTTTTAGCATTTTTGCAAGCTTGAAAATGTATATGCATATATTTAACTCCAGTGCTTTATCAGATACTGTGAATAAAAAAAACCAAAAGAGCATCTTTTAATTTGACAGTGTAGTTTCTTTTAATATAGTCACAACATATTCTTCAGCATTTCAGGAAGTACTGATCTGTAGAGCTGCCAACTTCAAAATTTCATGACTGATTATTGCAAGCTTACATAAAAAAATTTAGATTCTGCAAGTTTGCAGGCTTGGAAAAATTCCCTTACAAGCTTGTGCAAGCAACCTTACTAGCTTGTGCAAGCAACCTTACAAGCTTGTGCAAGCAACCTTGCAAGCTTGTGCAAGCAACCTTACTAGCTTGTGCAAGCAACCTTACAAGCTTGTGCAAGCAACCTTACAAGCTTGTGCAAGCAACCTTACAAGCTTGTGCAAACAACCTTACAAGCTTGTGCAAGCAACCTTACTAGCTTGTGCAAGCAACCTTACAAGCTTGTGCAAGCAACCTTACAAGCTTGTGCAGCCTCAGGCAGCTTGTTGTAAGCTTGCAGCAAGCTTATACGTGTGCATTTTGGTTTGGGTTAAGAATCAGGTGTGGTTTTACTAAAAAAAAACATTGTTAATTTTGCTGTATTATTTGCATTTTTTAAAATTTCTCCTGCAGCAGTTAGCCAGGACTTTTTCATTTTGCTTAATGGTAACATAAATCTCTACTCCAGGCTTTCGATGAAGAGTTAAAAAGGAGACATAGAGAGTTGGAGTCCTTACGACAGCAGGGACAGGCATTAGACGAGCGAGGGGTTGGGGTCATTGTAGATTCAGAACTTCAGAGATTGACACATCGATTATCTGATGTTCACAGCCAGGTTGGCCGCCTTTCACAACCAGCGCTCACACTTGATGCTTCCGATGGAGAACAGATTATTAGGACATCTTACAGTGTCGCTACCAATAGCAGAGATGTTGGAGGTCCAACCCTGGCTCATTTTATCAATGAGATCCGTTGTCAACGGGATCAACTGTCAGAGGCACAGAGGACTTTGTCAGGTCCAGTTTTGGGGAGTAAGGACTTTAACCAGTTTGAGGCTCAAGAACCACTTTTGAAGGTATGTGACACCTCACCTTTTATCTTCACCAGAATTTAAAAATTTAAACAAGGTTTTTCTTCAGTCTTCTCAAACCATTTATGAAGTTGGCAGAGCCATATATTAATTTTGCCTGCCCAGCCTTCCATCAGCTTATTAACATTTTGGTTTCTCTGTGAAAACTTTACCAGTACTTGATGGATTTTAACCAGATTTGGTACTCAGTTTTATAATGATAATTCCTTAATATAGTTCAGCATTTTGTGTCATTATTGAGAGGAATTATGGCCTCTGATTGCATCACTTCCATTCATTTCTACAGTTTAACTTACCAAAGATATTTGAAATTCCAGCCAAATAAAACTATATGAATGAAACCTGGAGTGAGTTCTATTTCCAGCACTCAACATTTTTGCCAGTTCTGCTAACTTTGGTTTTCACAGCATGACTTAACCAAGGTTTATAGAATTTCAATTAAATTTGGTAACCTGCTATATAGCTTTAACTCCTTTGATGATCATGATGTCCAGCATTCCACAACATTTACAGTAGTTACGGTCCCATATTAGCCACCCTGCTGACATTGGTTTCAGCAGCATTACTTGACTAAGTGTTGATGGATTTAAATCAGATTTGGTGTGCTGCATTATATTGTTTAGACCTTGAATTAGCTGTATTTGCAGTGTTTCTCAACGTAATTAAATAAGAGTGCTGGTTAAGGTAGTCCATCAACTACCATTGGTTTCTACAGCGTTATTTGTTTCTAATGAAGGTTTGTTGGATTTGAATTGATGCATTTAGAATTCTTTATTTTTATTTTACTTTAACGTTTAAAACAAGATCTTGTAGATCTTGACTTCAGAGCTAAAAGGATTGAAAGACACATGGGGCCATATTAAATCTAGCTCGAAAAGGATTGGATGACACCTGGGGCCATATTAAATCTAACTGGAAAAGGATTGGATGACACCTGGGGCCATATTAAATCTAGCTTGGAAAGGATTGGATAACACCTGGGGCCCTTTTAAATCTAGCTTGGGCCCCTGATATTCTGAGTGAGTTACTCATCTAACTTGTCAAAAGAAGTGTTATCAAATTTGCCTCAGAGAAACTTTGAGTGTGATGTTTTTATTTTGAAGTTTCTGGAAAGACTAGTAAATTATTAATATTTAACCCCATTCTGGGACTCAATTTGTGGTTTCCGGAACTCTGTGAATATCATCTGCTTAAATGAATTGAAAGCTGTAAACTTCGTGTAGAATGCTAAGCACATGACGGATGAATGGGGAATGGTTCTGTTTCTGTAGTCGATATGTCTTTGGTTATCTATAATTAGTATTCAGTAGTCCTTCATGAATAATAAGGAGCTGTCTCTTAATCATGCTGACTGGATAATGAATCACTGGTTAAATGCATAGATTGGCACCCCTGTAATTGTTTGACAGTTAAGCTCAGCTTAGGGATTAGAAACTTTTTTATTTCAAGTATATCAGTTTTAACATGTGACAAAATAAAAGTAAAATATATAACTCTATCAGCCAAGTTAAGTTTGAATAAGTTCAAGTCATTTTTTTAAAAATCCATCTACCCTGGGCCTTTATGACAGAGAAAATTCTTTGAGCACAGACTTTACTGAATGAGCCAGAAATTTTATATACTTCATGAGTACTGTAACTTTCATTGGAACTGAATGAAGCAAACGTTTGTAAGAACTTGAAATTTGTTTTTTGTTTCCATCTTACACATTATGTGAAGTTCTATAAACCATATCCTGAAGTAAACATTTTCACCTGATTCAGTAGTTTTAGTTTAATTTTCCAACTGCATGTATGTATTTTCAACTTTTTATCTATTTATGAAATCATGGCATGCTATTTTATGTTGTATAACTGTAGAATTGGGGCCCAGGGTGGGTGTTTTATGTTGTATAACTATAGAATAGGGGCCCAGGGTGGGTTTTTGTATGTTGTATAAATGTTGAATAGGGGCCCAGGGTGGGTTTTTTATGTTGTATAACTGTAGAATAGGGGCCCAGGGTTGGTGTTTTATGTTGTATAACTGTAGAATAGGGGCCCAGGGTGGGCTTTTTTATGTTGTATAACTGTAGAATAGGGGCCCAGGGTGGGTTTTTTATGTTGTATAACTGTAGAATAGGGGCCCAGGGTGGGTTTTTTTATGTTGTATAACTGTAGAATAGGGGCCCAGGGTGGGTTTTTTATGTTGTATAACTGTAGAATAGGGGCCCAGGGTGGGTGTTCACCTTTACAGATCACTTGCATATCACCTGTGTCCATGTTGGTTTGAATCAAGGCTTGGCCAACGTGGGTATGTGAGAAAGCTTGTCATAGCTTCCTGTGGGTCAGTGGTTGCTCCTGTTGTCTTCCTGGGTTCTTCTCCACCAGATGCAATGGCCAAAATGCATAACCCATCATGTACTGAAAAAATGGCCTTAAAACCACAAAACATAACTGTAGAAATATTTTGAAATCAGTGTTCACCTTAAATGAAAATCTGCTTTAAAGACAAACTCTTTAAAGACAAGCCATGTTAATATAGCAGGTGAGCACCCTTAATTTTTTTATTACGCCAGGAAATAAATAAAATTACAGTTTTTTTATGGGCAGTAAACTAAACTATTCCATTTACCCATGTAAATGCTGCAGCTTCATCAACATTATTATTATTATTATTTAGAAGAGTTATAATGTGCTGATTGCATATCCTCTATACCTTGGTTTCCACAGTGTAACTTAACAAAGATGTGCTGAACTTCGTCAGATTTAGGGGGTCCTGGTGGCAGAGTGTTCTAAAGCGCTCACCTTGTACCGATCACTGTCATCTCACCTCTGTCTACGTGGGTAAAGTCTCAGACTCAGCCAGTTTGGGTGTGTGAGAAAGTTTGCTAGTAGCTTCCCATGATGCGACTTAGAAGAAATTGGATATCCAACTTTCAAAATGAATATTTAGAGGAGTTGTGGCCCCTTAATACTCATCCTTTCCTGACTTTAGTTTCTCAACACAAGTTTCTAAGTTTTATGCCCGAATGGTATTGAGCAAATTGTAGTCAGCATGGTCAATTACGATGCACCCCTCATTAGTGGCCCTAGATCACAAATCCAAAGTCTTGGCTACAGAATTATTTAAGGTAATAGTGCATGGTGTGAAGTGAATGAGCATACCTAACACCATTTGGATCTGTATTGAATCTTTATGAGCATAAAGCTCAGACTGAAGTTCAGAGTCCAAAAATAAGGACATCTGTAACATTTTTTGGAATAAAGTTAGAAGCAAAAATAGACTGTTAAATTTTGTTGAGTTTAGATGTGCTTTTAATTACTATGTTTCAGTTTGGGGTTTTGAGACTGAGCTCAGATTTTGTGTGCAGAAATTTTCGAGAATATATATATAGGGTATGGAAAGGAACTCAGTCCATGATAGGTTAACCTACAGCAGACTTTAGTAGCACTATTTCCATTTGAGTCCACTGGACCAATCTAGGTCAAGCACCATGCTGAAGGGCTGTGACCTAGCCTATATTCCAGACTTGCAACTTGCAGATATTTAGTCAGCCTTGCCCCCCCCACTTAGCAATGTTTTCCATTTAAACCATTATCTATAACAAGTGGTCCCTTACAAGTGACCAGTGACTCAGTAAACTTGCAACTTCAAGATCTGTTGTTCACTCTGCCACTCACTTTGCAATGTTTTCTTTTAAAAGCATCTAAAACAGCTGGTCTTTTATGAGAACACTTGTAAAATCTTGGCGGATAGCTTCCGTTCAATTTCTAAATCTAATCTACAGGTTAACATTCATCTGCAATGAAGGGAGTAACTCATTTGCAAAAGTTGATAAGTTTAAGTATTGTTTTTCAATTTGAAGATATTTCTTTCCATAAACCTGCAGGACACCTTCCAAAAGGTTATCGCTCATTATAGTTAAGCATTGGACTAAAAAATCAGGGGTCACAGGTTATACGCCTATCCAGGCCAGCCTTATTTGGCTGCCTCAGTGTGTACTTGGAAAAAGCACTTGGCTCAATTTACTTAACTTGATAAAGTCAATGATGTGTTCAGAGTATCTTTACCATTATACTCGCTTATAAGTAAAGTTAAAGTACAAACAATAAAGCTCCTGATCTGCCACAGCTTAATGTGCCTACAAACCAATGTTTGTGTTGTTTGCTTTACTGTTTACACCTAACAGACTGCATAGACACAAATCTGCTGGTGCATTATGCGATGGTAGATCTTGGTCTGTGCAGTTTTGCAGTTGGACTTGACTTGTAAGCAAGTAGAGATGGTAATCTCTACACCTTCTCTATCCATTAACATGCAGTAATATGTTCATAACACCAAGTATGAAAATTTTAAATGTCACATGCATCTGATTTATGAGTGTTTCTCCCATTTGCAAAGCTTTGGTGAACTGAACTGCAGTCATCAGTAAAACCATAAATACTGGAACATGTTAACATAAACAGCATTGATTCAATATTATACCATCCTTGCAAGTATGACAATTTATTGAAGGTTAAAGGGTGGTGATTCAAGAAGATTAAATATGAGATTAAAAAAAGTATAAAATTAACTTGTTTTTAAAATGTTAAACATTTGTGTTGAATAATCATGGTTCATGCCAAATTAAGAAGATTGGCTTTTTGAGTAAATGGCTCAATTTCAAAAGTACATGGCTGGCTCTGCTGGAATCAAACAAAAAATGTTATGTCAATAAAGTTGAGGTGAACAGAAAAGGGAAGAAACTGGAGGAGTGAAAGACTGTACTTATTAATCATACAGATGTATCATGCAGCCATTTCTTTAAAGCATTTGATATGGGTGCTTTTTGACATATTCAGGTAAACTATTTCTGATCAACAGTCTTGAATATGAAAAACTTTTTTCTTAAATTATTCTTGCATAAATGGAATCTGTATAATTCTGTATAATTTTCACATAGTATAATCTTAAATGCTCGTTTTTGGTGCCTTGGACAGTTAAGTCATTGATGGCAAGTTTGGCAACAGTTTCCCCATGCCATGTTACAGTGATCAAAAGATGGCTGAAGATAGCTTTCATAAAACCATACTGATACCTGCACTGTCATATAACCTAATGGATCTGGTTGTAGATAGCTAATTAGAACATGTTTATCACATCCTGCATATCCAATTCCAAATAAATGTCATTGCCAGAGGGTGAACCAATGCTGTAGCTACGGAATCAGCAGTATCATGTAAAAATGATGGCAGAGGGTGCAGAAAATACTTTGCAAGAAGATCAGACCTCCTTCATAAACTGTACGTTTTTATTCCTGCATCATCTTTTAAACTAAATGATCTTGCAGGCTCTGATGTTATTTGACCCTCCAGTGTTGACAGTTCTAGCGATCTGGTATGCAGGGTTTGGTTATGGAGTGTGTACAATAAAAGCAAGAGTTAATGTGTACAGCTTGATTCTCATATTATTCCCAATGCTTTTTAAAAAGTCCAGAGACAGTTGTTTGTGTGTATTACACTTAAAATGGGTGAAACGTGACAACCCTTTATATAGTTAACATATTAATCATCCCCTTGCCTTATTGCCCATGTACATGTAGATCATAATTTCAGAATCATCACTATACTGTTAACATTTCTAATATTGCAACATAAAAATCCAAGAATAACTGAAACAGTTTTTTGTGCACTAGGTTACAACTTTAGGTCTTATATTATGTAACAGAAAGAAGTGAACCCAACAAGCTTAGTAAAATCAACAGATAATTTATTTTGATTAGATACAATGTGAAAACTTGAGAGACACTTAACAGTATTCTGAATTAAATCCCCAAAACTCCTAAATGTCCTGATGTACCACAATGATACAATCTATGACTTTGAATGAGTTCTTAATAATCCCCAAATAGTATTTTAGTCCAAAATGTCAATGAGCACTTTGTAATTCCAATGAAGAATTTAAATAAATTCCCCTCAAGTTATATCTAACCTCAATTGTAAATGATTCCACAGGCTGATCATAAAATAGGAATGAATAATTTGTTTTATCATCCACAATATATACAGATCCCCACTTGACCTACAATATAATACAGTTTTCTTGGAATTCTAATAATTTTTATGTAAAATTCCAGTAACCCTTGAACTCAGATTCTAGTAAACATCATGTTTACTACTTCCAATCATGACAAAATTCAGGTAGGCAGAAAGTCCATTCACGTCCCTCAGTCACAATAAGACAACAGTCAGGTATGCAGAAACTGTATCCACAACCCTCAATTATGGACAAAAGTCAAGCACACAGTGTAAATTAAATATGCATAGCAACTAATATAAATCTGTGCAATGTTTTCATTTTATAAACTTTTTTCAGCCATAGTAGGAGATATGTACATTTTATTAAATTGCTACTATTATAATAATACTCAAGTGAAAGGTACACAATTTAATGAAAGTAATTTTATTGTTATTGTCATTTATTGTATATACCATGTATACTATTATTCTTTCTCATTATTTTCTAGAAATACTTCACTTAAAAAATACTATCGACAGGTTCAACTGTCCCTGTGGCAGTTACATAGAGAAACAAAATTTGATGGGAGTTTGATTATGTACTCAATAGAAAAGTGTGCATTAATTAAACAACTTGGCAGTGATGCAGCTATTCTCAAATCCTTTTCCTGTAAACGAGTGTATAGGTTGCTATAAAAGCAGTACAAGATGGGAGGTGTTCAATCATGCATATTTTGGAAGGTCTGTAACTAGGCATGTAATTAATTTTTTTGCGTGAATCTGATGAAGCTCAGGAAGTCTTTTTGATAGCAGATTAGGGAAATTGTCTTGTCAAACTTCCTTTCTTCAGATTGTGAAGAAAACAATTACTGTAAGTAATAATTAACCTATGTGATCAGCACACCTGCCAACCATCGTGATTTTTAAATACATTGAAGTACACAATTATGCTAAAGGGTACATTGTTAAATATAACATTTTTAAAAGAAGCAATTAAATGCTCTGTTTGACTTTTTTTAAACCAATGTTATTCCCAAACAGATTTATTTGTGAGTAGATTATAGAAAGAAGGCCCATGTGTAGTGATTCCATATTTGAAAAAGTGCATGACTGCATATTATACATGTACATTTCTCGTGTTCTATTTATGTAACAAATTTCCTTTAAAACAGGTTGGGTTCTTCAATTTGAAAACAATGTTAATGAAGAAAATTTGTTTGAGTGTCAGTCTATAACATAATTAATGGTACAAGATATAAAAATGGGTTTTATTACTGGTATGTAGATTACACTTCAAATTAGACTTTCTGTCCACAGATGATATCTCTCGAAGCCTGGAGTTGGAATATCCTCAGGCTTTTCTGTCAAGTTGAGAAAGAAACCTTAAATGTAATTCATCACCACTGAGAATTATATTTGGAACTACATTTGTCAACTTGGCTTAGTATGGTGGCAGAAAATGACAAAGTCACAATCGGAACATTGTTTTCCTATTCTTTTGCAATGTATGCGATGCACTCTGCCAAAGGTGAATCAGCAACATTTATACAACTATAGCTGAGGCTGTTTCTCGGCTTTACCAAAATGACCAAGCAGTGTACCATTTGCTGTCTGGAGATTCGCAGGCAATCAGTAAGGTTGGATTTGCCAGAATATGATGTTTTGTGATACATATTGCAACATATACGGAAAATCAGAATCAAGTCTAAAATTAATGTAATGTAAAATTAATGTAAAGACATTTTTAAAAATCTCATCAGATGAATATTGTCTAGATTTGACATGTAAGAATTTGTTTTTTAAAAGCATTTTCTTTTAAATCATTGGAAAGATACAAGTTATCAGTTACTCATACAGCTTATCACTCAAAAGTAATCACCATTAAAATATTCATTTTTAACATCAGATTTGACAACATTTGAACTGAATGGAACAGTATTTTATAATAAGTTTAAACTTCAGTATAAACTGTTAATCTGTGACTTGTGCAATATTCAGAACACCTGATAAATAGGATAAAAATCAGAACACTTGATAAATAGGATAAAAATCAGAACACTTGATAAATAGGATAAAACAGTAAGGTGGGAAATGTTGCATTTGGATGGTTTATACACACTCAGCTTATGGCTTACTCCATTAATGCCCCCTCCCCATCACATCTAAATTATGCTTGGATGGGGGTCCATTTTTTTTCATACGTCTTCAGCTTCACATTTATAAATTAGCATGTTTAAATGACAATAATAATCTATAAAATCAAATACTGCAACTCCTAATGTAAGTCACCTGTATAGAATTTCTTGTTTAAATTTATATACTGTTATTTATTTATTCATATATTTAAATATTTATTTTTTTATTTATTTATTTATTTATTTATTTATTTATTTATTTATTATAGATTTATTGGATAATGTCCATTCTGTATTTTTGTGAATTACCCAAAGGGAAGATAACTTTGCCTCCATTTCAGCAAATGTCAGTACTGCATGAGATGAATGATTTTTAATTATTTCCCAACATTCATATCACCACTTTCAACTGCATTCTAACATGGCACTTCTATCAATATGAAAGTGCAGAAATGAACAATCAGCTAATGATATTTCATAAGATGTGGATAATATAAAGGTTCTGCATTCTATAAAAGATTTATAAGTTTTAAACTTTAAAAGCAGAATTTCTCTATTTAACATCCACTGTGTAGAGCTTTAAAATTTCTTAAAGTTAAAATCAGCACAAGTATTATGAACTCATGGAAAACAGATGCCAGAGATATATCCATCCCTTTCAAGGCAGTGACCTCTACCAATTAGGTTTAGGAAAATCGTTCATTACCTTCAACTAAGTGACATAACAAATTGAGAACAATGCACATGTATTGCCATGTTAGAGTACAAATATATTTATTCTCAATCAGACAACAGAGATATTGCCAGGTCTATTGTTGCGTGTCATGCCACTCTTAAGCACATGACTGGCTACATACATGTGGTGGACACTATGTCTGGTGGAGGAGTAAGATTGCAGGGTATGAAAGATGGCAGGAAATTCTCTGAATATTGTATCTGACATATATATATATATATATATATATATATATATATATATATATATATATATATATATATACCACTCCCTCGATAACTCGTGCCCTGATATATATATATACCACTCCCTCGATAACTCGTGCCCTGATAACTTGCGAACCCGCTCATAACGCGGGGTAAGGTGTGGATCCCATTTTTTAAAACCAGAAAATACCCCAAAAAATTGATCCCTATTTGTTGAACTTTAAGAAAATTGCAATCGAAATTGGTAATGGAAACTTTTTTGATATATCGCTCGTTTTATCGTCGAAAATGGTAGATAGGATCTGGAAATTTTAATCATAATTATGAAACATCGACTTTTAATAAAAGTCATATAATTTGTTACATTTTCTTTTTAGACAACATTCTTAGTAAACCACAATTAACAATATTCAAGGACATTTCGATCAATGAAAATGTCAAGCCAAGCGGAGGCAGTACTTTAATAAATAAATACCAATTAAATAATTTTTTTATCAATTGAAATTTGTGTTCAAGTTCTATCTTTTAGTTCCTTTTAGGTGTAATCATCATAAATGCAATGTGTCCTCTTGTAATTAAACGTAAAATGTGTCAGTCTACTGTAACAGCTATGTCCACGAGCGTTCTCTGAGAACCTAATTAGGAGCCCACCGTGTTTTGGTATCGGACTAGGGGAAGCATTTGTTGTATTGTTGCACTAAATAAAAAGTGGGCCTCCGTTTCTATTATCACAGTAATTACGTCTTTTGAATCAAATAAAGCAGGTGGAATACAAAAAAGTCAAAAGGCATACAAATCCTACATGCTTAAGAACCAGCGGCACTAGTCGTATGTCGGGTAACTCATTTCATTTGATTAATCCAACACTGTGATACATTTTATTGTGTACATATCTAATTAAACTACCTTAAATTAACCTACTCAATCATAAATGTGATTAAAGATAGCAAGACAACCAAGCAAAATGAGTACTTCATGAAATAAAGAGCTTTGTTTCACAGATATGGACCATTGTGGGAAAAATGAGTTTCAGAGAATTCCTGAATTTACACGTAGAGATATCCTCAAGGATGATAAGAAGTTTCACTATTACTTTTGCAATGAAATCACGGTATCAATATTTTACTAACTGTAAAATACAAAAATTGAGTTTCAACGTAGACGACTGTCTCACGAAATAAATGTTGCGTGTTTTTGATAGAAAGGAATCTTGTTTGGTAGTGTACCAACTGTTAGTCTGGTTCCCTGCTTTGAAGACTCCTAGTTTTGTAAAATAGTATCACACATCACTCTGGGAACCAGTCTAATCAACAAAACAAAAAGCCATGACATAATATATGAATGTTTTCGCGTATTGTGTTTGGTTGCAGAAACCAGTTGCAATCATGTTATCGATATTTCAGATGTTGGACATTTCTGAAAATAAATGTTGACATATAGATAATAAAGAACAACTTCTTCAGAAAAAGCGCTTTGTTGACAATTTTTCTCGACACAATTATAAAACGAGGATTCAGCCATTAAACAGCCCAGTTCCCCCACCCCGCGGTTTTCTGGATGTCTAGCAGGTTTTTTGGAGGTCCCTCGGTAACTCATGCCGTCACTTACAGTGCGGTCTGTGTTTTTGGACCCCGATGTGCGCGTGTTATCGAGGGAGAGGTATATATATATATATATATATATATTCTGGTATCAAGAACTTTATCACTTACCTCTAAAACTTGTTCAAATATATCATCTGGTAAACCAACAAAAGATGCTGTCTGGTAGAAAAGAACGTCTTGATGGAGATCTGACAGGCAATGTACATGAAAGTCCTTTTTTTTCAAAATGTTTTATCCATAATAAAAGGCATTGATTGAATTGACTTAATCTATGAGAAATTCAATGAGTTAATTTTCAGAGATGGAACAAAGTGTACCCGATTTTTATTTTTTCTACATAAATTGCGGAATATCTTGATGTTTACCTCAAAGTAGCCGGAGCAACAAATATGTGTTATAGGAGCTATAAATATGGTGATTTAAAATTTTGGTAATGACCCACTGCTTGCTGGAAACTCCGAGGCTAAGCAAACAAATTCATAAAGTATTACAGTATCACATTCCACCTAAACTTGTACATTTGTATATACATTTTTGAAAATGTTCATTTAATGGAACATCTAAAGATGCATGGATATGTTGAAATCATTTTCCATCAATTCTGTCCAGACCAAGTGAAAAACCATCATGTTTAAAAATCTTCATGAGTAAAAAAAAGTCATTCATTGTCTTTTCATTTATGCCCAGTCTGAATTTCCTATTATTATTTGGTATTATGAACAGATTTGAAATAACTTCTTCCTTCTTGTGTTATGAGGTTACTGTGGTTCTTTTCCACAACAATTCATCTAATTAAATTTACATTGGAATTTTATGTTCCTAAGAGATGATGTATTATTGGCATTCTTTGAGAGGGCGGTGGTGTCCTTCATTCTTCTTAATTTTGTCCGATTTAGTTTTGTAAATCTTTTAAAATCTAATGAGTAGATATTCACCCTGGCTATGTCTAAAAACAGGTACATGTTTAACTGTCAACTTTTTTTTTGTCCAATGAGTTGCAATCATGTGTGAATTTATGTTTATCTGTCTGTACTCGTAGTACATATTGGGGCCAGTGCATAATCGTCTCGGTCCCTGGAAATGAAGTCCAGTACCCCATTATTTATTTATTTTCTATTTCTTTTTTTTTCTTTTCAGGTTTAGTTACAATTTGTGTGTTTTTAGAAAATAATAAAGTTTGATTATGCATGGGCAGAATTGCAGCTCTAATAAACTGCTTATTGTCACAAAGTTCTTGTCAGCTGCATATGAATTTAGTTTCGCACACCCCACACACACACACACACACACACACACAAACACACACTGACCCATGAGTAAAAATATTGGAGTTTCATTTCATGGGCACTTGGGCCATGTCATATTTGTCCCATTTTGTCCAGTAAAGTTGCAGTATTCATCAATACAGTCTAAGACTGTAATAATTTTTAAAAAATGATTTTTAATGAGCATTTTTAGCATGTGACATTGACTATATCTTGTCCAGTGAAAAGGGAGTTAAGTGCTTGTAAAGCCTAAACAAATCCATTGCATCATCAGTTGAGATCAATGTCATAAGTACAACAACTTTCCCAGTACAATTAGTATGAAACCGGGTTCATTTAGAATTCAGGCCTGGCATATATTTTAGGCAACCCCTAGGGGTGTGCTTGATTTTGGCATAAATCCTTCGGGACAACAGTTAATGTTTTCTTCCTGCAAGGTGAAATCCAGACAGGGGGACTTATCATAAAGTTAACGTGCCCAAAAGCAGTACTGTCTTCAGCAGCTTGCATTTGACATGTTTCATTAATTGTTTGGGCAAATACCCAATAATGCATGCATAGGATCTGTATTTTCAGGGTTAAGTTTGTTCAGTTCAGTAAAGTTCGTTGTTCCAACACTTTTACAGTTGATAAGCAAAGCAAACCTTGCTTATTTACAGGCAGTACACAACAACTTCACTTTGTATGCATCCTTTGTTCTTTTTCATGGAGGATATTTCCTTGTTAGCAATAGTACCTGCAATATTGAACTGCACAGTCTGACATCTCAATGTCAGACAGGTTGAGGGATGATAAAATGTCCTTGTCAGCAGCCATTTCTAATTTCTGCAACTGCACAATGGCATGGTATAAATTGACCTAACAGCATTTGAACATTGGTTTATTTAGTAAAAGTTTCAAGAAGATAATAAACAAAATCAACAATGCAATACACTGCAAGTTTATCATTTATTTATTTTGAATCAAAACTCGACAAAATAAAACCATGTGGTTGAAAATCTCCATCTGTACTCTGTATACCTACCACTTTTCGTTAGCATAAAGTGAAATGATGGCATGAAGTGTGGTCATTGGCTCCGTCCTCTCTTGGCACATCTTTCAAAATCATTTTGGGGTTTTAAAAAACAGACATCTGAAAGAGAGAAAATTAAAAAAATGAAGGATGAAGTGAAATTTTAGTCACCCAGTAGTACACTGTTTATAAAAATACTGCAAAATAGGTTCATGGAGAATACCATGATATGATGGGATCTGTACCATAATATACTAATATACAGGTCAAAGCATACACTCCTGTATACTATTGTGATATCACACATGTAGAATTATTGAATTACATGATGAGACTGAATTGGGAGTAAACTTATTGTGATCCAGTAGAATCACTAAACAATAATACAAATGCAGCATAGCATGTTCAAAGTTGAAATAAATTCCCAGAAATCTGACTTTATCATTCTAATACTGTTAAATGTAAAGAGTAATTCTGGTACAATATAGTTTTATATCCAGTCAGATAAACTTGCAAAAATGGAACTCAGAATCTTGGACTTGACATGCAGTCCATATATAGAAATGGAAATGAGACCTTGTACTTCACAGTCCATATATAGAAATGAACTCAAACCGTGGACTTTACAGTTCATGTATAGAAATGGAACTCAGACCTTGGACTGGAGAGTCCATATCTGGAAATGAAACTCAGAATGCGCACTTGATTGTCGATGTGTAGAAATGGAACTCAAAACTTGGACTTGACATTCCATGTGTAGACAGTTGTCCTATTCCCTGCTCAAAAGTACCAGAATTAGAAATTTGTGTCATGCTTCCATAATGAGATAATCATACAAAATTATCAAAATGTTTTATCTTCTTAACTATATTTTCAGCAGATTTTCACAAAAATCGGAAATATTATTGAAAGTTTCATTTGAAGAAGCAAAATGCCATGGTTAGTTACAGTAGTTGTTAGCAAGTTTGTATTAAATTACAGGGTACTTTGGGATGAAATATTATTGTAAGATATCTCAGATTGTAATAAAGATAAAATTTTGCATTAGATTGAGTATAACATTTTTTGTTTTTCTTCAACACTCTTTACTGTTGTGAATGGACATTGCTGTCAGCCATTACCTGGGTATCATTAGTGACACCATTATGGAGTAGGGTTATTTAGCTCTTCTGGACGGTATTTAATAATGTACTTTACCATAGCAATGGTTTGGAAGCTTTTTGGAATTGGCAAGGAACTTCTAGCGGAGTCAGTTAGGTTCACTGCAAAGATTTTCACGTGCATTTGTTAAAGAGGGAAAGAATTTTAGTGAACAGTGATCTGTGCCATTCTGAATATTTGTTACTTTGAGTGTTCTTTCATTTCATTTTTCTGTAGTATAACCATAGAATGAATCTCATATATGAAAGATTATCTACAGACGTTGCATTTGCAGTTTTCTTAAAGACTGTATGCATTAGTGAGATCATCACATGCTTGTTGGTTTAGAATAGTTTACTGGTGCCTTAAAGTCTCTGCCTTGAGTAATAATTGGTATTAGAGATGGGCATTTAGATACAAACTGGGCATTTTTTGCCAATTACATTTGGAATTTTCAGCAACTACAAAATGATTTTTAAATTGAATTACCTGAGTGTTACATAGGAAATCATTAATTACACACTTGAACACCTGACTGCTGGCATGTAACATGGTATGTGCATGCACACTAAAGGGTCCAACAATGCTTTATTACAAGTAGGTTATTGTAATCAACTTTGCATGTTCAATGATAAGGCCAAGTTTTTGCTATCATTTATGTCACTCTTGCTCTCATGCTTTCCCTCTGTATACTTAAGATATGCATGAATTCTGGGGGTTCCAAAAAAAAAATTTAAGAGATGAAGCAAGGTTTAAAATATATATGTATACTTGTCATCTCCAGACTGTGTTGAGAATTTTTATCTGTGTCTTTGTCTTTTAATATTTGTAATGCTGTACTGGATACTCACTGTATTAATGCATTGCAAGGAAGTGCTGGTAAATTTCTTTACAAAATTTTGTTTGGTAATGTACACTGTACATACTTATATCTGGGTTTGTTTGCTTCCTTAGAAAACAAGAAGGTACCTAGTTTCAGCATTTTTTATTTGTATCGCTCATCATTATCATTCCATTTATGAGGCCCTGGGTGGCTAACTGGTCTAAAGCTCTTGACATTACAGATCACTGACATCTCACCTCCATCCATGTGGGTTCTAGTCTCGGCTTGGCTGGCAAATGTGGGTATGTGATAAAGCTTGATATTTACTATGGTGAGTCTCTTGTTGGATTCAGCCATTTTAAATTCTACTCCTTAGGAGGTGCAGAAGAGCATAGATGAGGTGAAGAGAGGAATAGAGGACCTAGGAAGGGAGAAGGAGGAGGTTCTGAAGGACAGCAGGCCTGAAGAAGTGGGGAGGGTCCAAGAACTCCTTGCAGATCTTCAGCAACAGTGGCAACAGACAAATGAACTCCACAAGGACAGACACAGGTAAGGATGCAAAGTTTCATGTTTTCCAATCCAAGGCTCTATTATTTCAGATTATCTGGGTGGGGCATGATGTTACATGTCTGCGGCATGATGCCCTGGTGCTAGACATCACTATAAACTGTCACACTGCAGACATCGTAGTGATATGACTGAAACATTGTTAAAGCTACATTAAAAATCCAAACCACACACACACCGATGGAAGGAACACCAACCAGTTGAAGGTTAGCTTAACAAAAGTCTAATATCCATACACTTTGGGTTGGCTGGAGCAAATAAGGTTTTGAAACATTGCTCAGGGTCCCATGGTGGTGGTGGAATCTATGACCTTCCTATCCTGAATCCATAATGCATTTTACTATGGTTAAGGCTGCCTTTCTGTGTTGGGGTATGGAGTGTGTATAGTTTGTAGTGTAATATAACTTTTAATGATGATGATTTTATCGTTATTGTTTGTGGTGATGAGTTTGATTGAAGGCTGTACAAGGACTGGCACATGATGAAGGTCATTCAGTAGGGTAATCACACTTTTAAGTGTTGCTGTCTTTGAATAATAATGCTGATGGTGGCTTTATAAATTTTGATAAATATTTATGCACAGATTTTAAACTACCTTAATTAAAACTACAGTAATCATCTTATCTAAAGTACATGTAATTTAATAGACATAATTTTTCACGCTTCAATGATCACAATCCTGGAATCATATATCATAGTGAAGGTTAAGTGACTCCATTGCATGCTTCAGTGATCACACCATTTACATATAATCCATTTTTTTAAAATATATTTTTGTCAAATCTAGATCACCACAACCTCTTTTTAATAATTAATTGAAGAACTCAGAATTTTTGACCATTTATATCTAGCCTAGTTGCTTTTGTTTTTCAAATCTGGTAAACCATAACCTGCTTTTCATAATTATATGAAGAACTCTGAATTTTTTTCATGTATCTTGCAGAATGGTGAGACTTGAAAATATCATTCTATGTATGTGAATTTCATATGTGAAGTTCTTACTCACATGTGTACTTTTATGCGCTGTTACTGTGGAAAATTCTGAATGATTTTACTCCAGATAAAAACAGTAAGATCCCAAATCAACTAAAAATTGATGAGACAGTAACTGATGATATGCATGATATTGTTGACAGATTTAATATAACAGATGTGAATTCCAATATTTCAGATACTAATGCAAAAAAAATAACAAGTTACAACGTTTTATTAAGTCTAAAATTCCTGAAAATGTACAATTCATTATTCCATTGATGTCATGTGCAGATGTAGTAAGGGACACTGAAAAAGTTAAATTATAAGAAATTGAGTGGATTGGACCAGATTGGTCCATTCATCCTAAACAAATGTGCAGATATTATTGTTCCATCTGTGACCTACATAATTGAATCAGAGCATTACTTCCCATCTTAAATCTTTACATTCTGCTAATGCATATATGCGATGCTAAAAATAGCCTTGTAACCCCGGAGATGCATACACAAGCTGCTGATAATACTCTCTCTGTCCCGGCTGGCTCATACATGTGTTTCTGGCCAAGGGTTGGGAAACCCCTGAGAAGCATATAAGCATTTTGTATTAAAGCTTTGCATTGGATGAAATCATAAACATCCGGCCTTTCTAACAATATTTAACCAATGATAATAGTCCTTACATAAAATGATGAAAGTGTTTTATTAATAGTTTTATAGCATGTAAACAGGAATTTCCTTTGAAAACAAGGTCAATTGTCAAAGTGAAACAAAATGGCAACATTCATATATTCCAACGACAATTCCAACAAAAGTTTTGAAGGATTTGAAATTGATGACATTGGAAATGACACTGCCTTTAATAATCCAATTAAAGACAAAGGATTGGACATTAGTATAAGTCCTGTTTCGACACCTGACATTTCAGATTTATCTCAATCTGAGGATAAAACGCGCAACGATCTTTTCTGGTCGGAACATGTAAGATCGTTACATGTGGATGACTTCACTGCAGATTCAGGGCCAACATTTAATTTAGATGAAAATGAAAGGGAGATAGATTTCTTTTTAGAGTTTTTCTTGAAGAAATATTCCAATTGTGCAAAATAGTGGTGAGTAAAGTAGTCAAATATACATTATAAACACAACAGATGTCTTGAGGTATATTTTTATTATGAATATGTGAAATATAAACATTGATTCCTGAGGATTATATATATGTACTTGTTGGTGGAAATGTGTGGCACAAAACTTTGGTAAGTGTTTAAAATATTAGTTTTCATTAAATTGCATAGTTTGCATGGACAAGATTGATGTAGAAAATGTAGACAGCATGTGCACTAACTCGAGAAGCTCTCATCTAGGCAGCCATTATGATGCACTGGGGTTCAGCCTACAAACAGCAGCTAGAAGGCAGGTACCTTATCAGGCTATAGTAGGCAGGGCAATTAGTACTTGCAGAAGGTAAAGGGTTTACTGAAGGCAGCCATGGTTATGCTAGCTTATAAGATGGGATCAAAATCAAATCCAGATAACTGTATACCAATATCTATTCTACCAACCATATCTAAACTGTTTAAAAGACATATTTCCAAGCACCTATGGTTACCAGTCAGAGCACCATTTAATTCACCCATCCCAATTTGGATTTAGACAAAATCACTCCTGTCAGTAAGTGCTAACAAAACTCATTACTTGTAGAATTGGTTGGAACTCTATACCTTGACTTTAAGAAGGTGTTTGACTTAGTTGACCATAATTTACTTTCATGAAAACTTGAAAAGTCAAATTTTCTTACTTGTCACTCTCATGGTTCAAATCATATGTATCAGACAGAAACCAACAAGTTCTTATTGTTAAAAGTTAAATCAGAGCTCATGTCCATCAGCAAAGGAGTTCCACAGGGATCTATCTTAGGGCCTGTATTATTTATATTGTTTATAAATGACTTCAAAAAATTGATCTTTGACCTATATACTGATGATACTACTTTGCATAAATCTGATTCTAATGTCATAACTATGAACAAAAAATTGGGTGAAGATTTATATAAAGTTGAATATTGGTACTCACTGAATAACATGTTTATCAGTCCCCTAAAACACAAATCATTGTTGCTTGGAACTAAGCAATGACTGTTAATGAACAAAAATCCAAATATTGATCTACAACAACTGGTGTAAGCAAGTGAAACACATTTGTTCTACAGTGAACTCAAGAATTTCTCGTTTCATAAGATAACATTTATCAACAACTCAGCTATCAGAAATTTTTTACAATGCATACATACTTCATCTTTTGGGCTACCACTGCACAATTTGGGGAAATACAACTGATAGTAATATTGAAATGATCTGCAAACTTAAAAAAAAATAGAAAAAAGAACTGTCTTAAATTTGCTACACCATTCAGAATTCTATTTTTTAAAAAAATTGAATGGTCAAAATCTGGTTACAGATTATCCTTTCAGAAATCCATGTTAATGTTTATTTTTAGAATGAAATTTATCCACAATATTTGCATGGTATGTTTCATTGTAAGTCAGAAGAACAGTGTGTGTGTGTGTGTTTGTGTAATTTGGATTTTTAATGTAGCTTTACCAGTTTTTTCAGTCTTATTGCTATGATGTTTGCAGTGTAGCAGTTTATAGTGATGTCAAGCACTGGGGCATCATGCCGCCCCACCCAGTCACATTATCTTGACAACAGATTGTCCAATCCTACCACTAACCTCTTACTGCTGAGTGCCTAGTGAGGCAGCTGTTAGTACCATTTTCATAAGTCTTTGGAATGACTTGGCTGGGGTTCAAACCCGTGACCTCCTGCATCCGAAGTGGACGCTCTAACCACTAGGCCACCGGAGCGATTCCAGAAGAACAGTACCAAGGACCTAAATTAAATGAGGTCAATAACAAATGTTAGCAACACACCATTACCAAAAACAAATACTTTTAAAAAATCATTTGTTTACTCCGGTGTGATTCTGTGGAATGAACTCCCCAAAACAAATTAGATCAGAAATAAATCTAAGTATGCTCAGATCAATATCACGTGACTACTATCTCGACAGGCAGATTTCATTTTAAATATTGAAATACATGCACTCTAATTTATTCTGTTAAATCATTCTTTATTAGTTTTGTTTTTTCATTCTTGTATTTACAGTAGTTTGTTCATCCTGAGGGAATCTTAGTAGAATGATATATTATTATAACCAATTGAGTTACCATCATCAAATAAAGTAATTTTTATTAGTACTATGAACTAAACTGCTCAATTATGGTAGGTACATTTTGTATTATGTGAATCTGAATTCACAATACACCTGCCAACTGTTTCTGTCAGAATGAATATCAGTAGTAATGCATCTCGTGTGCTATTTTCTCTAATCATACGCCAGATCTGCTGCTCATTTTTAGAGTACACAATTTGTCTGCAATATCATAAAGTACACGTGTAATTTGGAAAACATCCTGCAGTGGTTCTTATAGATGTTCTTTCATTGCAACAGTTACAGTGGTAATGGATAAGACCATATGTACACTATTGTATCACTGCATATTTGTTTCCATTTTATTACTGATGACTTCAGTGGTAATAGATGTATAATAGCTATTATGATTTGTGCAACTTTTTATTCCAACATTTTCTGCCAAGATCTTACTGCGCATACTGTAAATATGTTTGCCAGATTTAGCTCCGCTTCTGTGATAGGACATAAAACTCTATGCCTGATACAGTCAGAAAGTTTGTTTATGAGATAATGTGAACCAGCACTCATACATTCAGAAGGCTTTCCAGCTGACAAGGAAAAAAAACCTTACACCTTTAATGTGATTGTGAGGACTACTTGCTTGCTCTTCTTCTTTTTCTTCCAGTCTTGACAAATATATTGTCACTCTTTTGATACAGCAAAAGCAGACTGGTTTATCACTATACAGTAAAGAGATGTAATATTTTTCTTTATGTGATAAACCTTTCTTTGATGATGCAGTAAACATGTCACAATGTCTTGCGTGACATTGCATCATTTAGCAGTTATTCTAGTGCATCTAATGAAATCTGCATGCTAAAAAGGAGTAAATCAATTAAAGGTTTTAGATGTATACATGTCAACAAAATACCATCTGTACTCACTTAAAAGATCAGACCAACTGCAAACTGCACATACCCAGATCTTCTGTCGCATAATGTGTTGGCAGATATGGGTTTGTTAAGAGTAATCAGTAGACCAAACAACATAGACCCTGATCTGTATGAACATTATGCTACAGTGAATCAGGATCTCTGTTGTTTGCAGTTGGACTTGACTTAGAAGCAAGTATATATGGTGCTCATAATTTGAACCTGGTTGTTTTAGCAAAGGTCATACAATTATTTTAGACAGTAAGACTGCGTTTATTTCACATTATTTTTTTTCTTCTTATAGCTGTAAAATCAATTCAAGCTATTGTATTACTGCAAGGTCATGATAATTATGTATTGCTTTTGTTGCCAGCTATTCAATATTTTATTGCATCTCTTGGGTTTGTCTGTCAGTTCTTACCGAAATACAGTGATCTCCCTCTATTACACTGTTCAGGTGAGCCATAAACAAAATTGTTTTATTGGTGAGGTTGCCATATACTGAGGTAAATGTGAAAATATGAAGGAAATTGTATTATGGAGAGTGGCATATACTGAGGTAAATGTGAAAATGTGAAGTAAATCATATTATGGATAGGTTGCCATATACTGAGGTAAATGTGGAAATATGAAGTATTGCCAGATGCTGAGGTAAATGTGAAATACTGAGGTAAAAGTGAAAATGTGAAGTAAATATTGTTATGGGAAGGTTTCTATTTACTGAGGTATGTGAAAATATTGAAATAAATTGTTTTATGGGGAGTTGAAGTAAATGTGAACTATTGAATATTGAAGTAAATGTGAAAATATGAAAATGTGTTACAGGGGGGTGGGGTTTCTGTTTACTAAGGTAAATGTGAAAATACAGCATGACTAGAATAATGGGAGCTGTGTTATCTAGACCTGTGTTATATCAAGGACCTCATGATAATGAAGTCTGTTGTAATGAGGGACCAGCTGTGAAGTGTAATCCTTGTTCATCCAGCTGGTTAAAGGTCATTGTGAATGGGCATTTGTTGTCGATGAGCACAATACAAGTTACGGGAATAGTTTGCCTAGGACAATTTTGGATCAAACCATAATTTTTTATCCTAATCTAAATACAGTGCCTCCAAAAATCATCTTTTATGTTAAGGAGCTGTACAAAAACCATGCATTACTGTTCATATCTTTACAGCTTGTAAGCTTGAATGCCAGTTATGTAATATCATTCAGATGAACATATTATTTATATAGATAAATATCTTAATTAAGGAAATTGCTTTGATGCAACTGATGGTGTTATGTGACCTGTTGCAGTATTTATAGTACCCATTCACAACCATAATATAATCACCATCCTAATAAAATGGCATTAAAATATCTGTTACAGTTTTATCAAATTAATCATCATACTTAAGATCTTAAATCAAAAGGCAAGTGTCATAGAAATGGAAAGAAATCAAATTGAATCTTGTCTGTATCTGATTATTTGAAATTCTACTTACTCCACCTAGAAACGTGTGTTATAAACAGCTGTCAGTTTGTTTTTCTGGAGTGGGTACTGAATTTATAGAATTAAGTGCTTAGCTAAATGCAGGTTTAATAGATACTGGCATACAGCTAGTGTAACAGTGGTTGCTGTGCTAGTCGATTTTGTGTGCACAGAAATAAATTAGTTCTTCAGCAACATTACTTTAGGCAGTGCAATTGCTCAGAGAAGAATTAGCTTTCTGAATTCCATAACCATTCATAATGCTTTAAGTTGAAAATAAACACTTTTAATCTAATTGCAGCATTAGTAAAAATAGAAGGAAGAAAACCCATCCTAAATGATGTTTGTACAAAAACTCTAAAGTGTGTCACTGATGCAGTTTTTGTCCGTATCTTCAGTAAGAATTGAATCCAGATGTCAAAAAATATTGATGGACGTAACAAAATAAATCTTAAAAGTTTGACACTATAGCTACTGAAAGTATTATCATTT
Source organism: Megalonaias nervosa (assembly GCA_016617855.1). Taxonomy (NCBI): domain Eukaryota; kingdom Metazoa; phylum Mollusca; class Bivalvia; order Unionida; family Unionidae; genus Megalonaias; species Megalonaias nervosa. Next base: position 152,002 of record JAECUM010002066.1, read on the forward strand.
TTGTTGATGGTGTTGTTAGTTTTACTACCACAGGTCCTAAAATGGGTAATATTACAAAATATGCATTGCATTCACATGCAGATCACTTTGCATTTCTGCACTGTTGTTTAACATTTATGGCATCATAAATGCATTATGATTTTTTGTTTTTCATGCCAATCACCATTTCCTTTTATTTTTGTTCATTTGGAATGAAGTTTAACAAAGTTAGGACTTCCATTTTTGGTGGTATTAAATGGAAAGAAATATTGCTTTCATATCTTGTCTTAATAAAAGTGCGAGTTTAATAAAATAGAAAATGTTTAAAATATAAAATAAAAAAAATTTGCTTTTATGATAAATAAATACATAACCACAACTGCAGTAAATGTAAAATATAGTTGTAGAGTATTTGTTGGCGAATTGTTTTCATTTAATTTTATTCAAATATCTGTGTGCAAAGAAAAGCACTTGACGAAAATTCTAAATTGTTTTTCCTGTCTCAGAGATTGCATAAGTGAGATCGAAGATGATCTCAGTCCTTGTCTAGTAATGATCCTTGTATTGCCTCTGATCATGCTTGCATTGCCCCTAATCATGCATGTATTGCCCTTGATCATGCTTGTATTTTATAATGGTTACATTTTATTCCATTGGTTTGAATAATACATATACCATTTGAAACGTAATCATGCTGACAAAAGGGAAATAAAAATAATTTTGACAAGAAATTTTCAGTGTTAGTAATTGGTACTTTATTTAGTTGTTGTTGTTGTGGGGCTTAACACCATTTTTCAGCACATGATAGGCTATACATGGCGGCCAATATTAATGGTGGAGGAAGAAACCTTCAGTTTTAGTTTTTGGTTTAGCTGTGTATACAGTAAAACCTGTTATGAGAGACTGCCCCTTCTGCCAACAAAAAGTGGTCTCTCAAGACAGGTGGTCTCTCATAGCAGGTTTGTACAAAAAGACCAGTTTCCAAGGTCCAGGTTCAGAACAATTTCAAGAAAAATAACCACAATCACTGTACATACATTCTATTCGTTATTAATAGTTCTTGCTAAAATATTGTATGCATTCATCTAAAAACAAAATTATATAGCAATAAAGATATACTTCTATCATTAAACATAAATCACATTTACACTTGAAGATCACATGTTTTAGCATATGAAATCATTTCTGAATTCCTCCTTTTCCTTTGTAACAACCTAAATTTGTTTTACTGACGTTTAAACCGCTTTTTTGCTCTTTTTCACTTCTTTCAGTGACAATAATTATTTTCTCCAGCCTTAAAATTTGTCTCTTTTTAGTTGAGGTTTGTCCATTAAGGTTCTAGGTGTTAAAATTATTAGTGCTCATTTGTAATAATCGAATGTTAAGACAGTTTTGACTGGGCTGTGGGAAAATATGAAATATCTATACATCTGCATTGCATATCTAACAATTACTGAAATAAAAAGAAACAATTATCTCAAACAGAAACAGAACCATTTACTAAGAAAAAGTTAGCGGCTTCATTCAAAGATGATATACAGGGATTAACTCTATAATCAAAGTGTGTAACCTGGTCACACCAACTTGAATAGACAACAGCTTTGTGATTGGGATGGAATCACTTAACATCAGGGGGAAAAACAGCTAACATCACAAGTCTTGAACATTATCCATTGAATCCTGCAAACGATTATCTCTTGCTGGTTTAATAGACAATGACCTTATTCACTCCCGGCAGTACGGATTAACTCTAAAGACAAACAATATACGCGACCATTATGTCAACTTTGGCACTACAGCGGCAACTTGTGACATGTACATTAGCCTGGTTTATGGACTGTAGCATCTATCGCTGGTAGCAACAATCCTTTTTTTTTTTTTGTTTTATAAATATTCCTTTATGTTTGTTTTTGATCGGAACAATTGTTACTAATCAAGCGGTCATTTTAACAATTGATTACACTGAGGTCAGTGGTGTTTGTTCTCGCAATACGGTTGTTCATAGGGATGCCAGGTCCTACAATAAGGCCGGGAAGCAAGCTAATTGTGGGAATAATTAGTCTGGATCCCTGCTTTGTATGCTCCCTGCGTTGCTCACCGCTATACAAATAGCAGAGAACAATGCAGGAGCATACAAAGCAGGGAACCAGACTAGAAAATAATCAACATATTCTTTAGTCTGGTTTACGATAGTAATTATAAAACACTATAAGCATAGCTAAAAAAATTGAGACATTGGTAGCCAGCCTAATTTTTAAACTTTTTTTATTTAGAACGGTATGAGCGGTCGTTCTAATGGGGATTAAATAAAGGTCAGTTGAGTTTATCCTCGTTTTTGTGATGCGGTCATTCGTAGCAGTGTTGAAATGCATATTATGCCAAGACATCGCGGTCGCTGGTCACATTCAGCAGGTGGTTGCTCATAACAGAGCATTTCTATAATAAAATCGATCTGTGCATTACAATTGTGGTCAGAAATGGCAGGTGGTGGCTCATAGAAGAGGTCGCTCATAGCAGTTTTTACTGTATTAATATTATTATTGTAACAATTGTTTTTGTTTAAAACATCAATACATCATGTTTGTTCCATGATAATAATCTTCACTTCTTCCCGTTCTGCCTGAGTGAAAAGTGATTTTTTCCACTTCTTTTTGGGACTTAGCCTGGTCTCTCTTCAAGACCTTAGAGCTGTTGTATGTATATTTATTATTGCCTAGATCATTGAAGTAAAAGAGGCCCTTAAATCATGCCCATCTGTCATATACCAGTTTGGATTCTGCAATTTAATTTTACTGAGAATTGATGGATTTTATCAAATATTTTCTTGTGCAGCTTGAAAGTAATGAGACATTTTGATTTTTAGCCTTCTGTTATAGGGTAAAATTTATTTATTTTCAGGTGCTATGGTATTTTGCATAAGTTTAGAAGAGAAGATATATTTGTGTTTAAATTTTGTAAATTCTCTCCATAAATTTAATAATAGTATGTCTGTGATAGACTAGTAGCTCTTTAGTCACTGTTAAATTCAGAGGCTAAAATCCTGGGTGAATATGGTATTATCAGCAGCCATTCTTAAGGCAATGGTGTCAAGTTGCAGTGCTAGCTGAGAAATTGAAACAAAGAAGCCAGTAGGACAGTTGGATTATGTGTTTGTAAAGCTAATTAAAATCAGTTGACCTTAGGCGAGATGATAGATTGCTCCACCTACTGAATCAGGTGACATGACCACCTGCTAACCTCCGACAAACAAGCAGTATTGGGCATGGAAATATGTTTCAGATTAAGTGATATATTTATTAAAAATGATTTGTATTATTCCTAAAAATGTAAAATTACAAAGTTGCATAAATTATACTGCAGCAGACAATATTTATATTTGTAGTTCAAGTTCGTATAATGTTTTATTTCAGTAAGTAATAAAGTCAATTTTAAATTTGTTAGAGAAATTATTAATATAAAATGAATTTGCTCCCAAAAATGGTAATGTATTTAGTATATAATCTTATCCATATTAACCTTATCTGGCTTATGTTTATGCTGCCTTGGAAGTAAACGAATTAAAAATTAATAACAAAATCCTAAATAATTACTGTTAGAAGTATACTGTTGTCTATAATAATGTTAAAGTTCTACTGTTTGTCAGATGGAATTTTGATCAATGATGTCTGTTGATGGAAACATGTAAATGCATGCTTAATATATCGGACGATAATATCTGAAACCATTGTTCTTGTATTTCTTTATTATTACAACATTTTTTATCCCCACCCCTCCTTCAGACCAATGAGAAAATAAAGAGTCACTCAAGTGTCTGAAAGATTGAGACGATAAATCATTATTTTTAAGACAAGCCAACATTGAAGTGAAAATTTTCAAACTTTCAGTAAGGCAGTCGGGGGTTCACTACATCCTATATAAGAAATAATATACATCAAAGCCCGAAATTTAGGGGGTTCTCCACTCATATTCTAGAAACGTTTATTTATGTATATATATTTTCAATTTCAATTTCTTTTTTTTTTTCTTCAAACCATCAACAGGACATGCTTTTCTACATACTTGTATGCAAAGAAACATGTTGTTATTGTCATCAGTTATTTCCATATTCATCTGATCATACACACAACCACAAAATAGTCTTTATCCATCAAAGTTTTGCCTATGTTTCAGAAAGGAATAAATCTAATTCCTCTATTTAGATGATCTGGATATTGACTGTAAGAATTACATGGCTCCCACTGAATTATTTTCACCCTTTCGATCGAGAAATAAACAAATCGTTGCAAAATTTGTAAATACTTGTCATAATCAATTCATTATTGCCACAGGCAGCTTGTCGGAGGAAAATGGTGGATGAAAGCAATGCCTTGAGGTGTGTCTAATTTACGTTCGCTGATTAGTTAATGGCTCAGCATGATTGAGAAGTGGCGATAGGTCAATTGTAGCAAGTTTGCCTTAATACTATAAACACTAAAATTAGTGACCAGTTGTAGGGAAATTTTAATCTCTTTTAGTAGGTATAAAGTGCTTAAAATAGAGTTGGGTAGTTATAGTTTAATTTGGAATTAATTTGCTGATAAGGATAAAGTTTGCAAGTAATTTCCTACTTAATATTATATTTGTGAAAATTCTAACATACAGTATCAGTGGGAAAAGAGTGTGTATGGAGAGTTGATATATGACTTTTGTTTGGATTACATAATTTAGATTTTGTGCATTTTGATATATAGAGTTAGATGAAGCGTCTGCATCTAACACAATCAGACCAGAAGAGTAGTTTAGAAAAGGTCTTCCGGGAATGCTCTCTGTGAAGTCCGCTAGGATTGTTTTTAAGCCAGGTCAAACATAGTGCAAGGGAGTCAGCATGAAGAACTAGAGGTATCAGAGTTACATTAAATATAGAAAAGAAAATCCCTCTTCCTTGTGACTAATTCCCCATAGTGCAGTTCCATCAAGAGGCGCTACTACAGTTTGGTGGAGAATTCAAAATGGAAATGTTGTGTTAAATTAGATTCTAAACTTTTATTGGATTTAGGGGAATTCTATTTTATTTTAGGCTGTTCTGACTTTTGATGAAAATTTAGTATCAAAATTTTAGTATATTCATCTTTAGGACCTTCTTTTGGACTTTATGCAACAATTTTATGAAGTGATTTGTCTGGTGGAAATTTCTCATTGGAGATCTAGAAGTGCCTTTGATTTTTGTCATTTTCTGCTGCATCAAAATGGATAGAAGCTGCATCGATTTCAGTCTTTTGCCGCCGTTTTCTGATGATGGAAGCCAAAATGCAAAGTTATGGTTGACACGCTTCCAACTTCTTACAACAACTGGGGGACTAAATGACACCAAGGCAAAAACAACACTACCTCTACTGTTAACAGATAATGCATTACGCTGGTATATGTCACTGGCACAAAATATAAAGGATGACTTAAGCTTGCTCCAGAAAGATTTTATCATTCGATATGGGCCAGACGAAAGAGTGTGGTGGCAGAGAACTGCAGCTCTGTATCAGACATTACAAGGTACAAACAAGAAAGTGGAAGAATTTATTGCAAATATAGTTGCTAAGGGAACTGAGCTGAAACTACCACAGACACAAATTAAGCACATCATCATCAATGGACTAAAGTCACATATACAACAATTCGTATTACAACAGAATCCAGAAACTGGATGATATCCGTCAAAGTGCACGACTCGCTGACGGCACTATGACGGATAGTACTAAAGAACAACAAACACTTGTAGCGGCTATTCAGAGACTGGAAGAAAAACTGAAGCAATGTCAGTGGCAGTGTCATCCAAGCCAGAATTCAAGCATTCCTTGAAAGAAAGTGGACAATGGAACAACCGCAGAAGGTAGCAAAAAACCTGAGGTTTGTGGATGGTGTGGAAGATTTCCTGGTCATGTAAAGCAGAGATGTCCAGCAAATGGCAAACAGTGCCATAAATGTGGAAAATTTAACCATTTTGCAGTAGTTTGTAGATCAGCTTCACGGACTCAGTCAACAGTATGACTAGAGAAACCAAAATTCAATCACAGTAAGAAATGGCCACAATCAAATCTCAGTAGCATACAGGATACAGTCACATTTGATATTAACAGAAATCACATAACATTGATTATCAATAACACAAAAACAACAGCACTAATTGATACAGGAGCAGCACTTTCATACATTTCATGTAGACAACTGCAGTGTTTAGACAGCAATTTTGAATTGGAACCACCCAAAATTCCCTTCGTCATTGGTGTTAATGGTGATCAACAAAAGCCTCTTGGATGTGTAACTCTGGACCTAAAAATAACTGACTTACAGTTACACACAGTTTCCATGTTTTTAAACATATACATTGTGACCTTATTCTAGGTATGGACTTCTTAGAAAGCAAGAAAGCTACAATAGACTTGAACTTAAAAACAATATCCCTGTATGATGGATTAACAGTGTCTGCCTTAAAAGTGAACTTAAACAGAAAATAGGCCTTGCTAGAACGGTTGCCAGGATTGTAGTGCCTGCACAATCTGAATGTGAGATTCCAGTGAAAATTCACAACTTCCCAAGGGAAGTTACAGTTAAGTTACAGTTATTCGATCCCCGGTCGAGTCATACCAAAGACTTACAAAAATGGTACTAACAGCTGCCTCGCTTGGCGCTCAGCATTAAGAGGTTAGTGTTAGGACTGGTCAGCCTGGTGTCAAGATAATGTGACCGGGTGGGACATCATGCTACATGTCTGTGGCATGATGCCCCAGTGCTAGACATCACTATAAACTGCCACACTGCAGACATCATAGCGATATGACTGAAAAATTGTTAAAGCTACGTTAAAAATCATAATCACATCACATCACAAGTTACAGTTATATATATGTTACAACCTGTATCGCACTTACCCTCCACAACCCAATTACTTGTGGCAAGAGCAATAGATAAAATTCAAGGAGGCAGAGGAGGATTTTATTTACTAAACCCCATAAACAAAGATATAATCTTAGGGCCTGGTAAAACAGTAGCAATGGTTGAAATTCTTGAAACTGATGACATTACACAGCCTGATTATGAACCTTACATGTTACAAGAAGAGCCTTGTAGCGTGAACTGCACAAACACAGCTGACAGTTCTGAAAGGGATAAATTTGTAAAAATTGCACAAGACCTTGGCTTTGATTTGTTGGACTCTGATTTGACTTCAGATGAAAAACTGTATTTCCAAGAATTTATTGGGAGAAATAGAGATGTGTTTGCAGTGGACTTGTCAGAATTAGGATGTTCCAACATAAAATTGATACTGGCAATGAGAAACCGGTTAGGCAAAGATTTTACAGAACCAACTCCATACAAAAAGCAGAAAGTGACAGACAAATTAAAGAAATGTTAAAGTACGATATCATTGAACCATCTACATCACCATGGCAACGTCCAGTGATTCTTGTGAAGAAGAAATTGGGAGAATACAGATTCGCTGTTGACTACAGGAAACTAAACAAGCTTACAAAACCAGAAGTATTTCCTCTTCCATGTTTTGATGACATGATGGATAGCATAGGCCAATCTTCTGCAGTATATTTTTCAGTGCTTGACATGTTTTCCGGCTTCTGGCAAATCATGCTTGATCCAGAGACTAGAGAAAAGAGTACATTTGTCATATCCGATGGTTGTTATGCATTCAAAAAGCTTCCATTTGGATTGCCTAATTCACCCATGAATTTTCAGCTTACCATGACAAAACTATTGCAGGGTATAGCTTATAAACATGTTCTGTGCTACATTGGTGATGTGCTGGTGTATACGGTAGTTGCACCTTAGAGGAACATTTCTGTCATTTGCAAGAAGTATTTTATAGGCTGCGTAAAGCCAATCTTAAATTGAAACCATCAAAATGTCGGTTTGCAATATAAAGGGTTAAATATTTGGGACATGTTATTTCCATAGATGGAGTAGAAGTGGACTTCAATAAGACCAATATAGTATCAAACTTTCCAAGACCAAAAAATACACGAGATCTCAGAAGTTTCCTGGGATTATGCAATTACTACAGATGATTTGTGAAAAACTATAGTAATATGTGTGCACCCTTGAACAGCCTTCTCAAAAAGGATGTAAAATTTCAGTGGACTGGTAAATGTAAATCAGCTTTTAACCAACTGA